>PQWD01000430.1:16276-67790 GCA_019425675.1 Leucinodes orbonalis
GAGTATTCAGACGTAGCGATCGCGTATAATTTGCTATTGTTCAGTCAAATCACAGGAGGGCAGGGCACTCCACAATGCCGTTTCGATTCCTTTGATGCTGACTAATATGGTATATCCAGTGAGTGTTTCTTCCACTCCATGCTAATGCTTTTGAGGAGGCTTCCCTCGGCTCTACTATTGGTCGTATTTGTTGTGGGTTATTGAAGATCTTGTTTAAATTTGATGTTGTGTACATAATATACTACATAGTTTAATTTGTAGTTATTGTTATGTTCGGAAAAAAATAAGAATTCACTTATGATAACGAAATCGGGACCCATATTCGGAAATTGACGAGAACCGAAACTATTCGTTTTTACACTTATAGTTTGATCTATAATCTTTATTAAAATCAAGTACATGTTTATATTACAATAAACGTTAACACCTGCAATGGTCAGAGACTGTGTCACAGATGCTAGCGCCCACCTCACAATAAATGGTGTTTCAGACATGAGTAATACTATTTCTTATTAAGACGCTTTAGTATAAAAATCAAAGACAAGTATTTAGATATAAATTAAATTATCATCATTACAACCTAGAACGTCCCTGCTGAACGAAGTCTCCCCTAATGATTTCCACGTAGACCGAATCCTTGCAGTTTGAGTCCATCTGCTACCCACCACCTTAGCCAGGTCATCAGTCCATCTGATTCATCTGCTCATTCTTCTTTATCAGTGTCTGTTGATTATAAATGTAAGAGGGAAATGAATTACTGCATGGCATCTGCGGAAAATATGATGCTATTACGTTTCAATCGTGCATTTCGAATGTTCATTTAAATTGCGTATCTCGAATCCATTCGTCTTCAAATTGTGTTCATTTGCGCAATGCGTTTTGGATCTATACAAATGCGAGCTGTAAATGCGATCGTCTAAGGCAAAATAAAGTTGATCCCTGTTTTGCTTCTTCGTCTGGTGACAGGATATGCGACAGATCAGTTTAAGTTGAACTTTGACATGTGGCCGTGTTTGGGTCTTTATGTGTATTCTTATTCAAGTGTTATGTACCATTTTTATGAGGAAATATCTGCACAGAGTGGTTTTTGTCTTGCCTCAAAATCAAAAAAAATCTAGTAACTGCAATCGAAATAAAATTTGTTATATTATTCTTATTTATGTAAAGATAAAACAAGCTTCCATACAACTAGCGTTTGAAGTGTCGATGAATATAGGTACTTAATAATTTGAAAAAACTAAACTAATATCGTTATTTTTAAATAGCAGTATAGTTACTATTCAAACTGGACAATCGTTTATCCAACTGCCGACGTAAACAAATTTAAGAAAAACTTGTTAACGAACTCTGAGAAGTTTTTCTATTAGATAGATATACTTAGATGATCAAATCATGTTGATCAGTTGAATTTACTTATTTTGTAGTTTACGACAGTATGATGTCCTGTCCATTGCTGATGTATTTAAAAATAAAGATTCAAAATTTCATTTAAATAAAGAGCTTCATTTATAGAACTGTATTAAAATTACTCATGAGGTGAGCGATCTTGTTTTTAATATTTTGAATGTTTCTCATTGATGAAAAAAAAACAATTAAATATATTTCTACCTACCATGAACTCTCTGTATCGATATCAAAGGCCTTTTCCAAAATGAAGACGTCACAAAGAATAATAAAGGAGCCATGCTCAGGGAGATGGATATGGTTTCGCACAATGGGGCGCCTGGAGGAGCTTTATTTGAACTGAACGAGGTCTCACACGTCAAATTTCACATCCTGAATGCGTGCATTGTTAGGGTTGTGTTGCAACATTAATAAACACATAGATAATAATTTATATGTTTATAGGTTCGCATAAACAAAGAACCCTTGTAATTTGTTACTGTTCTGTATGTAGCATTAACCAAATAAAAAGAGGCCACTTTTATTTTAACACTACTAGTTTTACTGGTACGAAACGAAATATTGCCCCGATTAACAAATTTTCTCTTTTGACGATACATATCTTTCGAGAGTTACTTTTCTTTCGACATATTTTGATGTTATTAAAGTTGCCTAGCAGCAGTGCTGCTACGACGTTTCGTGGCGCAGCACATTTTGTCTATGTGTGTGTGAATTATACTGCAGTTGTTTTTGTGTAAATGTTATGCAATATGTAATAAAAATTTATCATCAAAATGACATTGCAAACTATTTTTTTATTGAACTTGTTTTATGCAAGGTTAACATTTATTACTAATAAAGTATATTCGTTTTTGTGATAATAAATATTGATAATGGGCACAGACATTTACACAGCTCTATCTAGCCCTTACAATATCAGGCATTGAATGCTGACAAATATTAGTACTGCACGGTAATCGACCCCGGAACCCATGGTGTAGCAGCCGACAACTCAATCACGAGACTATATTGTGAACAGTGGTTTTTCTATGCTTTTTAAAAATAACAAGCCAATCTCGGTCATTAATTCAATGTGTGTAGCGTATGTCTCCTAGTTTTAATGAAATCAATTACCTATTTTTCAAGTTTATTTTGGCAGCCCTATGTGCCCTTTCACAGCGGAATCTTTATAAATAGTTGTACGAAGACTGCTTAATTTGATGGAAAGCCCCATTTGGTTCGGTGCATGCCGGGAAGTCAAAGGATTGTGCGAACTTACCCAGACGTACCTGATTTAATTGAGTGTCGATGAGCTTTAATCTGATTCAGGAATGTCTTTCATTGCCAACTATGGATCAGCGTTGTGAATAGTATTTAATCACGCGGAAGCTAGAATGAGATAAAAGTAAAACAAAATAAAGTGCTATATATCGTCTCGTAAAATAGGTGGGCACAGTAGCTAGTAAAATTACTGGGTATAAGGTGTCATTTGTAGTCGTGGGTGACGGGCGCAGGGCAGTGTTGAGGAAAATAATGACCACCTACAGTATAAGTTGCTTCAATAATGCATCTGGAATGGTATCTCTTACCATCAGGTGAGCGAACCGAACGTCACGTTTACTTATGGTAAAAAAATAAAATATGGGAGTATAGATATGAATGTATAGAGCTCGATGGTCGGTTGACGATGGTGCACTTAAACCATCGGAATAATCACTATGTAGTGCTACTCCTAACTTGGAAGGCAATTTAACCGTTTGACCGCCAACGATGCCTTAAGACGCTAAAAACAATAGATTGTCTATTGAGTCTGGATTTCCGGCGTTCAATGGGTTGAGTTTTTGGATGTTGATTTAGTAATGATCTGGATGAGGTTTAACTTGAGCATCGTTGTGGAGTTTCGTATCGTTACTCAACTAGTCTAATGCGTCTTGTTTTGCAAGATGTATTACGATCTGCATACGCATACGCCTTATATTGTAAATAGATGTTGATAATAAAAATAATAAAACAGATATGTGTAAGATAGTGTGCTATTGATTGTTAACTAGTGAAACATAATTAAATCTGTTAGCAAATTGCTTTTAAGCAACTAATTGGCGCAGTTAAACGCACAAATTATCGCTTCTTCAGTTGGGTAATAATTTGGTTTTTACCACTTGTTTAATGAAAACCCTCACTCGTAAGCCTTAGTACCAGGCCAGTGCTTAAAGTGCTTGCCGGCAACTCGTACAAAAAAGGTAAGTACCACTTATTATAACAAAAGCTCGCGAACCTGCGGAAATGTAGATACATTCGAAGTAAATAATGACAACGACCCCTTTGTAAGAGAATTTGTTTAATGAAGTATTCACAATGTTTTTTCAAGCAGTGTTTGGGCTACAATATTTTAAATTAAATTTAATTGGCTAAATATTTTAAATTTAATTGGTAAACCTATCTCTTGTTTTTAAACTTTATCGTTTATGCTAACTGCTAGATATAGGTCACTGCCATATTACTTCCTAAATTTTGTTTCATTGTTCTTTAAAAAAATCAGTAGAGTGTTAACTTCTACAAAATGTTGCCGCAGATGACTTCGTGAAGTAGATTTTCGTTTCTTTTCCGGGTGTGAATACTAGGACTATTTTGTTTTAAGCCGCTTTTATCGAGAACGAAATATTATATAGACCACATATTATCTTCATGCGTATTGTTAGGTACTATGGCCTAAATGGAATGGCTCGAACGAACATATCACAATGGCAATTCTGAAAAAAAAAAAAACAATAAAAATGTATAACATTCCAAACCTTGAAACTATCGTTATGTTATGTTCTTTGTTACTACGCAAAAATGATAATACTTTGAGATTATTAGTAGTTAGGATATAAATAAGACGAGTGTAAATAGGGAAGTACGAGTTAAGGAAGTGAATGAAACTGACATGGAAAATAGCAAGTTTTGTTGACAATCGAACACGTTAAATGCTATGGCAATGTTGGGTTATCCAAAAGTATCATAGGTATTATTGTTATTTCTAAGTCGATTAGTGTTTCATAAAACAGCTTTCTTATATACATTATTATCAAAAAAATTTAATCTAAATATTAAAAGATTAAAAGAGTAACTCGAGTTTCTTGCCGGCTCTTCTCGAAGATCCTACTTATTCCGAACCGGTGGTAGAGTCACAAAAAATATGATAATAATAACAATTGACGATTCAAAAGTATCTGTAACAGATTTATTTGAATAAAGATTTTTTTCTTCTTTCTTTCTTTCAATCATTTATGTAAAACTAAGTGCTAAAACAGTCATCCTTATCAAGAACTTGAAAATATTAACCACGATAACGACACGTGTAACGCCATGTAGTCTGCAAAAACGATGCGGATGATATAATTTATCTATGTAGAAACACAATAATTTCGTTAAGATTTATCGGCTACCTGCCTTATCGCGTAGTGTAATTTATAAGGTGCACTAGCAAACACGGCAAATAGTCCCGACACTATACAGTTTCATTACTTATTTTAATAGCCAATAAACTTCGCCCAATTTATTGCAACTATTACGTGTAGAGAATCAACCGCGGGAGCTCATGAGTAATGGCCTCAGACCTTTAAACTTTAATTAGGTCCCTAATAACAACGGTGTATGAGCAACCGTTGGCACTTTATGATTTTGACTTAAGTACAGGGATGAACTATACTGGTGTTTATTTTTGTAATAATTTAATGCGATGACGAGATACGACGCTGTGTAGGTACTCGTACTTGAAGACGTAGTTTCTTTTGTAATTGTTTTATTTCGTACAAGTAACTTCGTCCGTGACCTAATTTTAATTTGAGGGGCATCCATCATCAAGAAAATACTAAGATCCTGTATTTTATATTTTTATTTAAACCTGCTTATGACACTATAACTAATTCTAATAAATATCCATATACATGTATTTGTGAGATTAATAAGTATTCATATTGTATTTTTATGGTATATCAATACCGTTCATCTATTTTAAACAAGCTTGTTAACAACGAATGAATTTTAATTAATAACGAACCTTAAATATAAACCTTAAATATGAAGTCCCATATGTACTTTGGGTTCTATTACCGTACAGTACTAACATTTGTGTGCATGCACTTGTTAGACTAGCTAGTAGACTCGATACTGAGTCGTCTAGGTAGGTACCACCGCAGTGCCAGATATCGTGCCGTAAAACAGAAGTGTTGTGCACTTTTGTGTTTCGGGAAGAAGAATGTAAGGTAAAATATGTGTGTGTACATATATTGTTAAACTGAAAAAACTTATATAATTTCTTTATGAATACCCCAGCCCCATGTTTCAGGACCTCTATGTCTCCAAACAAATATCAAGGATAGACTGGAGTCATTCTTTAATATTCTCTGCAGCATCGATGGAAGTCTAGTTCACCAGAGGACTGTCTAAGATGATTTCACACCATTGTAATTTTTGAATCGTGATGTTTATGTCACACATTAACATTTCGGAACAAGTTTGTGAATATTTATATTAGTTCGACCCCTAAATACGGCTTTGCACAAAGTATATAGGTACTATTGAGTAAAGTGCACAAACTGCAGTGTCAAACATTGTTAGAACTTGCAAATTTCTTTAAAGGTGAACTTGCTACAGTTACTTATAATATAAATTGCTGTAAAACTGGTGGTGGGGAGTTCAGGTAAATCTAGGACGGGCAAAATGGGGATGATCATAATAACAGTAAACTACTCAGGCTATTTATTTTGTAGGACTGCTGTTGCAACGCAAAATAGGTGATAGAAACGCGTACTAGTTAAAAAAGTCAGTTTCTTTTTATCGTATACCGCACCCAATATAGTTTTTCTGCATCACCCGAAGGTAAAGAATGTGTCTGGTAGAGAATGCCTCTAGGCATTAAGTTCGCATTTGTAATGTTGTATTATGGTGCATAAAGAATAAATAAATAAGTCCATATCGTAAACTTCTCGACTAAAAAGGCTATTGAGTTCAGTTGTATTGGCCACACCATTCTCAAATTTTAATTTTATCTTTCTTAGTATTGAACAGCTTTACAGATTAGTTGAAAGCAATTTTACTAATTTATAAATTCTACATTTAGTGTTGCGGTTTGAACGTTTGTAGATGTTTATTTGAAGGCCTAATTGATTAAATATTTTTTGAACAATAGTAGACCGATGACTTTGTCATAAAGTACAAGTTAGATAAGATTGGAGATTAATAACAGAATATAAATCGCGAAATGGGAAAGATGTCCCATAGTGCTTAATATAATCTAAAGTAGGTAGTAATAGTAAGCACACAAAAAATTGTTTGTCTATGAATTTATATCTCAGCTTGTGATACAAATGGCGAGCATTTGTTAAAGATGTATCCACCCCAAGCAATACAATAAACAAGCTAACGAAATCGTTATGATGTTCACTTGGGGTCCTTATTGTGCCATATTACAGGCGTATAATACAAAGGAGATTTTATACTTCTTTCCGGTCGACTTCTTTTTTCTATTACTTAAGTAGATTAGTTTTTGATGATTGCTAGAAAGATTTAATTGAAAACTGTTTGCATAAAATAAAGTGTATGATGTTGTCATCTAAAACATGTAACATTTTTATTGTGATTCTCTTTAAAGCTTTTTAACGATAGGTTGTATTGAATATAGTTAAATATTCAAAGTACTCAAATGAAATACTTTTATATCAAGGAGTAGATTATAATCCAACACAAATAATTTTGTCTCCAAAAGCAATAACATTCCCTTCCACGCGACAACGGGAAACAATGATGTTTTTTTACATGTATTTGCTACCATGAAAAATTACCGGGTAAAAGAGACCCAACATCTGTTATCTCGGAAACCAGGCACGGAGCAGTGCTGACGGAAAAAAAATCTTACTGTTATTAATTTCCTTCAACACGCATCTGTCATAACCAGGCGCAAGGTTAGTGCATCAGGTGAGCCCACTGACAGTCACGTTTGCTAATAAAATAAATTAACACAATTTTTGCACAATATTTTTCGTTACCAAATATTATTTAAAAAACGACCTATTCCAAACATTGTTATTTTATTATTGCTTGTACTTAAAAGTCAATACTATCAACGTCTTGAAACAATCAAACTCTAACCGTGGCCCAGTATGAAAAGTTGTATGCAACCCGGTGTCAGATTAGCCGAGCGTATGCGGTGGGCCTGAGTTATATCGCCGGCCAAGCGACAGATTGCTCGCATTACAATAACGAATCGCTCCAGACACCGTCCCTAAGGTGGATGAACCTTGGACAATATGCACTTTCATCATGCTACCTTACAACTGGCCGTGGCGTTAATTGCAAACTAAATTGACGAGGTGGTAGCTTTTACTCGTAACTTGAGAACAATGATATCAGTAATTTGATATGGCTATATATATTTATTGGTTTAGAAATGAATAGGTTACAATTTTTGTATACATTTGTTTTAAAGATTTATGTAAGGATCCGATTATACAGGTTAGTTAGTATGCTATTAAACTTTTGTATGTAATTCTTTATGGTAATGGCTAATAGATATTGATCGTTCAGCAGTACAATTAACTTTATTCTTCCAAAAGTTTTGGTGTCCAGTTATTTATCTACTATCGGCTTGTCACTTTTAAACATTAAACAATAAAATGTTCCTTATCCACGGTAAAAATTTTTTACCGCTCAAAACCCGAGCAGTAAGTCTTGTCATCCGACTAGGATAAAAATACCGATTGAAAAAAGTACCTAAGCCTAATCATCGTCATCAGCTGATTGTATGTCCCTACCGAGGCGGACGAGCCTACCCGTTTGTGCATAGGCTTTAGTCGTCCACGCGGGCCCAATGCAGATTGGTCGACTTCACGCACAAACTTTGAATCTCTTCGCAGTCGTGCGCAGGTTGCTTCACGGTGTTATCCTTCACCGTTAAAGCGACGGATGTAAATAAATATAATTCCGAAAATTCGAAAATACATTGGTACGTGGCGGAATTTGAACCTGCACCCACCAGACCGGAAGGCACAGGCCACACCAATTAGCCACGATGCTACAAACTTAATAATTAAATTTAAAAATAATACAAATTAGAATATTATTGAGAATTGTAAATTACTTATCATAACAGAAGTCTTATCACCTTTCTGCAAATTTGTGAAGAGAATTCTAACTATTCGAGAATTTCATATATGTAATTCCAAATGTGCAGAATACAATAGACATGCACGACAGAAACTGCCAGCACAACAGAATTTAATTAACAGTCGGTCTAGTGGTTGCCAAGATGGTCAGCATTGTAGAATTTGTTGTGGAATTAATATTGAAAAGGGCATACGGGACAGCGGGCAGAAATTGTGGCCAGATGGGGAATATCAATTTTGAAATAGCCCTTAGGGTGCTATGCAAGATTGCCGAAGCGAATTTATAGAGTTTGATCGATGAATTTGAAACTTTAACTTAAATTTAGTTTGTTAGTTACTTTAATTAAGTTTAAAGTTTCCATCAAAGAAAAAAAACTTCACTGCTGCCTGTCAAGATGAGGATTGGGTAAACGGGTGGAGATAGTGACTTGAAAAATAAACTAAGATTTCAACCCGCCAGAATTTCATATATGGAAAATCAATTGTCTATGAAATATATCGATGAGAGGTTCTTAAAAATGCTTCAATTGCTTAAAACAGTGATAGTGAAAAAATGATTTTATTTTTTATTTTACCAAAATAAATATTTTACCCTTTGAATCATTCCCTTAATCCGTTTTTTAAGTTTCATTGTAGGACACACGCCTTCATATTCAGCATGGCGATAGGTGATCAGGCCGTTATCCACTACCCGGTCTAATACGGATTTAGGAGTATCAACGGATACCATTCTTAGAAAGAAAGTGGAGTCAAGCCGCAAGCGACGGCTTATTGAGCTTTACAAAGCATGAAGAGATTCAAGATAATAATTTTCGGTCATCTATCCGATGACTGACCATTCAGATAGCGATTGACAAAACGTTAGGTTCTTTATTAACTTTATTGAATAGCTAAAATATATATTTATTTCTAATTTCATAGCCAACAAACTCTCACAAAATCCAAAGTTAAAAATTTGCGGGTTGGCTCGCAAATCAACTGAAACTTTTTAGTATCCTCCAAATAACTCACAATGAACTGCGGTTGAAATATTTCAATATAAACTCATCGTGTTTGAAACTCCCGCTTTATTTAATTACTACGTCTACCTGAAATGAATTGTTTGGAATCTATAGACACGGTCGGGCGATGTATATGGTCATCTAGGAAAATTCAATAATTTTGGACTGTTAGGGTGCGCCTCCATTATAGTAAAAGGGCCATCATTGAATTATAACCGACTAACTATTTGTTATATGTATCGGGTGTTACACGCTATAAATAAAAATGCTTAACTATCTACATTTTTAATCAAGATATCGTTATTTATGTACCGTTAGTATGCACTAAAATGAGGTACGATATATATTTCTAAATCTTCTAATCAAGCAATATTTTAAAAGCTTGATCCACTGCAAAAAAAATGACACAAGACTTGTATATAATAATACCGTATCAGTTATTTTTTTAATGATCATACAAACTATATAATATATTACATACAATAGAAAATTAGAAAATATAATTTTCTGTAGAAAATCTTTTTTCCCATGAAGCCAATAAGTATCCAGAATATTATCTAGTCACTCTTTGAAATGACAGTGGTCTTAATATTTTATGTTTTTAAAAATTAACCCGTTGGGGGCAAACAAGTTCTTTAATACACATTAAACTAAAACATCAATGAGTGAAAAAACGTGTCTTATATACCTTTAGTGAAACCTCAAATGCAATTTGTTGACATGTGTTTCATATTGTACTTACAAAATCAAGAAAACGTATAGAGATCGCTGTGAAAAATGCACTACAAGACAACAAAATCTTTATCTGAAAGAACTTATTTAAACTGGACTGAAAAGTCATGACAATGCACAAAATGTCATCACAATGAAATTTTCTTTTCTGCCGATATATAAGAAAGATGCTTGCATTTCATAATTAGCCATATAGATACTTATTATTATAAATGTTAAGTAAATAATGTTTTCTAAACTTTAACAATAAAATTGCTGCATGGCCCTTGGGGTAAGACGTCATATGGAAACTTTCAAGTTACCCGTAGTTTCGGACATGGGGCATCCCATTGTCCGCCAAATTACCCTATTTTGCGGACATCTACAGTAATAAGGGTTGCCAACTATCAATTTGAAAATTGTAATTGAGTCTTTTGTAGTCTTTGATGTCGCATATTGAAATCCTATCGTTTTTCTTGAGAGTGTAATAGTTTATTTTTGAATTTGGAATTGGATTGTGTTTCTGAATGTTATCGAAAATAAATAGTATTACCATAGAGAAAAACAGCGTTTACTTATTTCTATCATGAGATTGTTTTTATCAGATATTGTTTACTTAAGACTATCAAGACTGTCTGAAATAAACGTTTATTATTATTTAAGTTTTTGTTGTGGTTTAGCTGTTGTCTAAATAAGTTATATATTATTTTATTGGATTAATTTAGACCAATATTTGGACTTTTTTGCATTGTTATTTGCCAAGCATAAATGCTTTTTTATGAAAATATTTCAAAGTACTTTTTTTAAGTATTTAATTTTTAACCTATCATTGTGCTTGTGATCAAGCAGCATATTAGTGGTAAAAAAATATCGGTGTGTCTACTGTCCATGCTTGACGACAAAAGCTTATAACACCATGTATACGTATCATATAGGTTTGTATCAAAATGGGTTACCACCAATGATGTAAAAATATAGATTCGTGATATGTTCACAAAAAACTGAAAATGAGCACATATTCGAATGAGCGTACATTTACTAAACAAAGAGCCTACAACTGTGTTCTTTTTGGCGTTTCGTTTTTGAGGCACAGGTGGCGTGTCTACTTTATATACAGAATATCTTTAGTTTCCACTTCCGTGTTTATTGTGACGATAATATGCTTTTAATCCTCATTTCCCAGTAAAATACGATGTTCACGAAATGTAAACCATGCCTCGTACCATGGGAGTAGGGCCAGCAAGCCCACTACACTTCGGAATCAAATATTTCGATTGTGGCTGGTATTATGCAAATCAAACCATTGGAATATTTATTGAGCGCATCGAATTTGTAATTAGATATCTACGGTGCTCTCAGGGGAAATCGGTTTGCTTGAGCTCACGTCGCGCCGGCATGGATTACCATGACAAGGTTTGTACCATCTGTTTGAGTTGAAATTTAAAAGCCAATCAGAGGACAATGTTTATCTTGTATAAGTAAAGTTTAATAGCCCGGATAGTAAGTACATTTGGGTTGGAATCTGATTTATACGTCAACTGTTTCCCAGAGTTCGGGTCCGATCCCACCAAGGACTAGCATTTATATATTACGAACATTATTTTAGGGTCCTGTATCTCAAGACGAAAGAATATTCCAGGATCACTTAGCTATTTGTCTGTTTTTTTTTTTGTTGAAGATCGTTTTTATTTGTCTATGCAAATAAGACTACTATTTCAGGTTTATGAACAACTAAGTAAAGATTAGTGGCTTTACTAAGTGAAGTATACACAATTAGTAATTAAAAACTAGTTATTTGTTAAGTAGTATTATTATTAGTAATATCGTAAGAATGAGCAAGACTTACTCGTAACTTTATGGTTTTGTAAGAAAGCTTAGATAGCGGACGATGACAAATTTCACTCTTGCTTAGAAATTTCTCGAACCCACGTTGATCCCAAAGTAAGGTCACAATATATTTGCCAGCTTGTAACTTGGAGATATGAAACCATGATACAGTCATTTTATTGCTAGCTATGCAAAAAGTATATTTAATACAAAAAAATATTCATAATTATTTCAAATTACTTTCTGAGTGTAAAGTTAACAAAAATAAGTAGCAGTCCAATAAAATCACTTCAGACAATTTTTACGACAAAATGTAGCAAGTATTTTTAATAGTATAAGTATGTTTTTTTTAATTTTATATGTATATGTATAATGTGTCATATTCTTCAAAATATATTATCTGATAAGAGTGAACACTTAACAAGGTATCGATAATGCAGGCCCTAACAGCTTCTATGAGTCGTTAAATACTAGTTCTTATTTGAATAACTAATTATCTTTGGATACACGTTACCTTCACGATGCCATATTAAGTAGCCACACGCATGAAAGGTATCAAGTATACGTACCTGTCCAATTAATACAAATTGTTCAAAGTACATATAAGTGAAGTGCGCATCGAGGGATCCCGGTTATTAGTGTAACTATTCAAAATTCGCGTTTTAATTGGACCTTGTTCGGACGAGCCTAATTAGGGGTCTCATGTTGACTCGTCCAGGGGCGATTGTGTAACTGACCATTGAAATAATACACAAGGGCTTGGCGAATGTGGAACGTCAATATTTTTTTTGTCTTCAACGAGTGAGGATGTAAAACAACATACATACATCTCAAGTCAGTTACGTTCAATTCAATTTAATGATAAAAGCCTCTCAACTTTGTATAAAAATTGATAAATAGACAACTGCGCGAGGTAACCGCACGCTTTCGCAGTTGGTGCACATTGGAAATATTCAAAGATTTTTTTATGCAAATATCCATGTGATTCTGGATAAACACAACTTTACTATGTATATAAAGTATATATCAAGATATTTATGTTGTACTTTTGGTAGTGCTTTTCTCTGGGGTTTATTTTTAGGGTGGTAGTAAAATGACCTAATGCTGTGATTTCATTTTTATGTCACAAGTTAGCAAGTACTTGGTAACATCTGAGATGTCAGATACATTATAGATCAGTTGCAACCTACTTCGCAGCTTTTTTCGTATGAAATAAAATATAATATTAATATTTAATGGTCATTCACGCCAGCAGTGTGTAACAATAGGTACAATATTACAAACAGAACAACGTCCGAGGGATGTACCTCGAGACTGAATCTGTTATAATCCGAGATGAGGGGTCCTCACGCGTCGATCCATTGTTAATGAGGGACCCCACGAAAGTGATCACGTCATGGATTAAATTTTTGCGTGTCAATGTTAGGGTGATCTGTTATTGCGTTTGCAAGATGGCGCGATTTGAAGTGGTCAATGTTCCATTGTAAAAAATATTTTGTTATTTATTTCAGTAAGCTTATTCAGCTGGAAAAGGCTGAAGTTGCTTTAATTCAATGAAAAGTTTTGGTTCGACCACTAGAATAGTGGTAAGTAGGTGAAGTCGGGGAATTCATAACAACAGTACGTATGCATTATTTTTACTTTTATTGAAGATATAATCCGTTATGTACACGTTAAAATCCATTGTAAGTAAATGCCCTCCTATCGTCACCAGCTTCATCAGCCTATAACATCCCCGTCTATGTATAATGTATCATCACATTATTTGACAAAGTAATGTAATGAATTGCGGCCTGTAATTAAGAAGTGATTTTTAATATTTTTAAGTACATTTTTTACTTTTTGTATGCAAAAAATATGTATTCTTTCACTTGTCCAACTTACATAGTCGGCATATGTATTTTTCATTCATTTCACTCTCAAACCATGCCCTTCCCAAATTCTTACGTCATCAAACCATAGTAATAGGAAAGAACAGAAAATAAAAAATAACACCGCACAATTATCTAAAGATTCCGAGAGCGCACGTTCAAAAACACGTTCGACAAATCGTCGTTGTGAAAAATGAAAAGCAGTTCGCGGTGCTGGGCTAATCTTTATTCCGACACGGTCAATCCGGCACGGAGTATCGCCTATTTATCACGGCCCGCCTCGTTTGTTAGGATATTCGTAAATATTTCAAGCGTTATTGCCGCCATCAACATAATGTTATGGGGCGAAATTTTACAAAACGGAAACAAAAGATATAAAGCGACGACGTGCCGAACATCTCTGTATTAATGCTGTGGAGCGAAACGTTATTATTTACAATTGCTGCTTCGGATGAAATATCTAGCGGTTGTTTTTTTGAGAGCGATAAATATGGTAAACTGTATGATAAAGTTGTAGCGTGCAACGCATTCAATTTTTACCATCTGCGACTATAAGCAAGTAATTGGATTTTTGTAAAAAACGAATGTGGATTTGTACGAGTATCATGTCTTACTTCAATGTTACGTATACTTATTCTTAATTAATTCGTAAGCTATATTGAATCATTTCTTAATAATCATTAAATTAAAATACTATTTATAAGACAACTATGTTCAACAATAATAAAATCAATCAATTAAAATTTACATTAGAGACAAACTTAAACTTTTAAATTTTAATTATTATTTTAGTTATTTTAAAGATAGTATACGTATTACTTGCTATGCTTGACGAAAGTCTTAGCAATGCGTCCTACCGTACTAACATACGCAGCTGAGACATGACTGCGGGATTGGTTCACAAGTTCAAAGTCACTCAACGCGCAATGGAGCGAGCTATGCTTGGAGTCTCTCTTAGGGATAAGATGAGAAATGATTTAATTCGTAAAGAACTAAAGTTACCGACATAGCCCGCCGGATCAGCAAGTTGAAGTGGCATGGGCTGGTCACGTATGCGCAGAACGATGGCCGTTGGAGCAGACGAATTCTGGAGTGGGACCGCGTCTTAGCAAGCGTAGCGTAGGACGCCCTTCCGGCCGATGGACCGACGACTTGCGAAAGGTCGCTGGTGGAAGCTGGATGAGAAAGGCGTAGGACCGGGTGTCAGGGCCAAAATGGGGGAGACCTATGTCCAGCAGTGGACTGCAATAGGTTGAAGAGAGAGAGATACGTATTACATATATACACATTCATTGAACATATACTATAGCAGAAGTAAAATATCGCTGTTATGTTTCATTAATAAGTTTAATAGTAGACACCATCTATGTCTTCGGGCCCAAAATCCGTTTGGAAGGTTACATAAAATATTTAGAAGCAACGTCTCAACTCAATGATTTCTACAAAACTTACCTATGGCATGCATGCAATACGATAAAGTTACCATAAGTACAACGTGTAAGTGATGTATACTTATCATAGCTTTAACGTAAATAGATCAGTTTGCAGAGCAAAGTACTACTAAAGTCATCTGAATAACTGCTGTCTATAAACACAAACCATCCATTCGAAGATAGAATGCGAAGATAATGGGTCGCAGAGTGTCTCGTTGGCCCAGGTGTTGTATCAGAACAATTTCGCGTCATTTGTCCCCAGCCGGCTGAAACACGGCAATAATGCACTATGCTCCATTTGCACCTAGAGCGATTTATTCCAAATTCACATACATTTTTCGCGCGTATCTCGCCGCGCCGCCGGGGCTTGCTGATTTAACGTTTGTTGACTACTGCGAACATTTGCTCGATAGTTTTTAGAACCGCATGTTTTGATTTTAGTTTAAATGAAAGGAGACGAGTTTGGTTTGTAAATTTGTAAATAATAATTATATATTGCAGGTTCGGAAAATAAATAAAATTTATTCCTCTCGCTTTCGGTGACATTTTGGCGGTTGTTACCAATTCAAAGGCTACTTCAGATGCTCCGACACCAGTGTTGTTGTCAAATTGATGAAATCAGAATTCAGCAATCGATAAGAAGAAATGTGATGAAATATTTATATAACTGAGAATACTAGCAGAATCATAAGACATCTTTTTTTTAGAGATTTGCGAAAAAATCCCGTATCTTGTAATTTTCCATTTTTAATTAGACAGAAAAACAAAACAGCATCGCACACCGCTAACTGTACGGGGCACTTTCATAACCGTAACATTAAAGTAATCAGGATTACCGTAAACACGAAGTAGGACTCGGATCTCTCTAAATTAGACAATATTGACTGAGTTATTCGGAGCGGCCGAGTGCGCGTTCCACGTGCATTTTTGGTTATTATTATTGGGGCTTACAGTGGGTCGACATAATCCAATGAAGTCTCATTATTGTGCGTTTAGGGCTAAGTTTATTTGATCTCGGCTCTGCCGGTAGCCACTTCATATCTCTAATAGCACGCTTCCATAATGTACAGGGTATTATGGAGCAAATGTAATTATTAAAAATTGCTTTCAATAATGCACAAGACGGTTTGTTTTCATTACGTTAGATTTATAAGGGCGGTTAGGAAGTGTTTTGTTTGAATAGATTGGTATGAAAAATAAAGTTCATGTAATTCATGATTCAATATTATCGTTGTGGAGTGTATACATTTTTTGTGATGAAAAAAAGGAGGATGTCTTGTTTACGTATTCGATTAACCTCAACTTCCTGTGTATGTTATATGCTAGTATATTTTTAATATTAGAGCGTCGGTGGCTCAATGGTGTGGACTGTCGCCTTCCTACCGGGAGGGCTGAGGTTCAAATCCCGACACGTACCAATGTGTTTTCGAATTTTCGAAAATATATGTACGTTATCCGATGCTCTTACGGTGAAGGAAAACATCGTGAGGAAACCTTCATGCATGCCTACGATGAGATTCGAAGGTTGTGTGTAAAGTCGTCCAATCCGCACTGGGCTCGCATGGACGACTAAGGCCTAATCACCCTATACGGGTAGGATCGTGCCCCTCGGTGAGGACGTTTAATGAGCTGATGATGAGGTAACTGTTAGTGTAAATCCATTTAGAGGTTGGTCATTTAACTTTTAGTGCCATTTATAGAAAAAGTTAATAAATGAAGAAGTACCATACTACAATCGTTTCTGAATGAAATTGAAGGTATTATATTATTATTTTAAAAAAGAGGAATGTGTTCAGTATGCAATTTTTGTTTGTTGTGTCTTTTTGGATATTTATTATTTACAAAAGTCTTAAATGTGTTTTATTTACAAAAGTCATGGTTAGTTAATCCAAATTTGAATGGTACGCATGTAAGTATATACTTTGTGATATGTACTAATCTTTCCGTTTCTTTTTATATTTATGATTTGTTTACAGTCGATTTTCGTTGAGGCCGCATGTTTTTTAAGTCGAACCGAAATCCATTACGTACATAATATAAAATTTATCAGTGCAACATCGTGTACCCGTAATAAATTCCCACAGATCGTTACATTGGAAATTTAATATTCGGAACGTAAACACAGTGNGTTAGTTAATCCAAATTTGAATGGTACGCATGTAAGTATATACTTTGTGATATGTACTAATCTTTCCGTTTCTTTTTATATTTATGATTTGTTTACAGTCGATTTTCGTTGAGGCCGCATGTTTTTTATGAACCGAAATCCATTACGTACATAATATAAAATTTATCAGTGCAACATCGTGTACCCGTAATAAATTCCCACAGATCGTTACATTGGAAATTTAATATTCGGAACGTAAACACAGTGTAACATTGTCGCGTAAACTATAACGACTAGCTTTACGACGGTATACACATAAAAAACTCATCTGTGCCCAGAGAAAAATATGAAATTCTTTGTACAGTCGGTAAAATAAGCTAAGTAACGTCTACATTTTTACTTAAGTGACACGAATATTTCTACCATTTTATAAAAAACAATGATTAATAAGATAACAAAACCTATACTTTCGTGAATAAAAACAGAGAACGCTGCATTTTTATTCCACAGCTGTGTTTTAAATATACATAACAAAGAGTTAAGCTACTTATGACGGTGACTGTACCTACATGCATTGGCAAAAAGTTTTTCCATTTAGCGAGAGCATGGTCGCGTATTGTATTTCCCTATAGAAGGCATAAACATCGTGGTTAGCGGCCTGCTCCATGCACCCTATCTCCATTTAACTGCGAAAGTTCTATTTTATTTCGGTCTTTACCGCGAGTGGAAAATGTTTAGCTTCCCTGTCTATTAACCGGCTTAAATTAGAGTTTTAATTTTTAAGAGGTTATTTATCTTTTGAAACGAAACCCTAGAGGTTTTGCTGCGAAATAGAAAAAGTCTGAATTCTTAATTACCTTCGGTGTCTAGTGTAAGGGAACTAAAATTTTTGCTGTAATATTTAACTTATTTATTTATCATACAAACTTTAACGTTTAATTTATTGTAAGATTATGGTCTTCAGCCATTACACCGTAGCTCTTCCAATTTGTTACTAGTAGTAAGTTACACTTATTTATTTACCTAATATGAGAGTTTTCTGAGTAAAAAAATAATAAATTATATTCATCATGTTTTTTTTTTGTTTTAAAAGTGTCGTTGTAAACACGTTCAATATGCAGAGGCTTTGAGTTGTGTTATGTTGATAGTTACTTTAACTTAACCACTAACGAATGCCTATCACTAATCAGGCAAACTTCACGCACAACAGTTTTCAAGAGTAACCATCAATTTAATTTACTAAAATAATCCACAACAAAGAGCCCAGCTTTGTTTGCACGAGTGCCCGGGGATTTGCTATCTATTGACATTAAAACCCGCACTGATGGCACTTGAATACAAACACGGTTTTAATCAATACTTCAAACAGTTGGCCGCTGCAATAATAATTAAAAGCGAATGATTATGGGGAATATTTGCGGAGGACCGCGGGGCCTCGCCTAGGGCGCAGCCACTATTGCAGAAGTAAGACGCAGATGGACCGCGCCACAGTACAGCAGTAAGATGGTAGTATCAATTTTAATAAAGAAGAGTAGAAAAAATGATGTTTATTATTTATTGACAAATGAAAGTAAAAAGTAGGATCAGGCACGGACACTTAAATGAGTTCATAAACTTTTTCATAGATATCTCATAAATAAGACCAGTTCTTTTACTTCCAGATGGCTTTTGAGACATGTGTCCATTATTTTTAAGGAATGGAGTGAATGCTTTTAAAATAATGAACTATTTACTAATCTATACTTGCGTGCAAGTAAATCGACTCAAGCCTTAAGTGCGCATAAAAAGTGATATAACTAAAAAATGACTTATTTTACCTCTATATAATGTTTTACATAATTAAAGCCTAGTAATTAGGCTTTCAAATGGTAGCATAATATCAGTAATTTAAATAAACACTTGTACTTAGAATGCAACTGAACGCAACCTCCCGTAAACTGCTCTGCGCTCTATTCACAACTTGCGCGACACAACCCCCTATAAAACCCCCTGTAATCGTTTTTTTCTTATCAGTCGCTCATTAGACGTTGACCTGAACACATCTCTGCAAATTAAAGCCGTCATTTGAAGAAAATTATGGATACAACACCTGAAGAAGCCGCTCAAGTCGTTGCCCTGTTGCAAGAAGGGTTGAACCAGCGAGAAGTCGCTCGTCGTTTGAATATGAGTCAGTCCGCTGTCTCGAGAGTATACAGAAGGTTTCAAGAGACTGGTGCCTTCACTCGGAGGCCTAATACCAGCCGACGCCGGTGCACCTCGGAGCGTGACGACCGGTTTTTGGTCTCGACCTCTCTCCGAAATCGACACCTTACCGGCGTAGATGTGCAGCAGGAGCTACGTCAAGTTCGCGGGGTGACTGTCAGTCAGTGGACAGTTAGAAGAAGGTTGAAAGAAGCTAACCTTACTCCGAAAAGACCCGCTACAGGCCCGAAGTTGACCACAGCTCATCGTCAAGCACGCCTTCACTTTGCTCGAGAACATTTGGATTGGAGCATAGAGCAATGGCAGTCAGTCCTGTTCACAGATGAGACGAGGATGTGTCTCCATGGCAGCGACAGGAGAGGTCGGGTATACCGTCGTCCCGGTGAACGGTTTTCACAGTGCTGCTTTGTGGAAACCGTTGCATATGGTGGCGGATCTTGCATGATGTGGGCTGGAATTTCCTTAGAAGGCAAAACGGACCTTGTTTTCGTTCCTGGGGGAGGCCGGGGAGGAGGTTCTGACCAGTGATCGTTACATTGAAAATGTTCTACTGGATCAAGTTGTCCTTATCAAGGCTTTATTGGGTAAAATTTCATCTTGATGCATGACAATGCCCGATGTCACACTGCTCGGGCCACACGTGATTTCCTGAACGAAGTTGGAATTCACACTATGCATTGGCCAGCGCTCAGCCCCGATTTAAATCCCATTGAGCACATATGGGACGAGCTCAAAAGGAAAGTTAGAGCGAGGAATCCAGCTCCGACAAACATCAATGAGCTCAAGACTGCGTTGGTAGAAGAGTGGGGTCGAATACCACAATCATCATTAAAAAGTTGATAAGGTCGATGAAGAATCGCATGAGAGCAGTGATCAGAGCTAGAGGAGGGAATACCAAATATTGACACGAATATTTTTTTATCTTACGCACATTTTGTTTCATTTAAACACAATAACCCCATACTGTGAAATTGTATGAATTTTCAACATTTTTTACATTATCATTAGCATTAACCTTTTTTACTAAACTACTGAATCGATTTTCATGCAACTTACACCATTTAAAGCTCAATTACTAGGCTTTAATTATGTAAAACATTATATAGAGGTATAATAAGGCATTTTTTAGTTATATCACTTGTTATGCGTACTTGAGGCTTGAGTCGATTTACTTGCACGCGAGTTTATATTTCAACGTATAACCAAATTTTAAAATTAATAATCTTTGGTTTATGTTAAAAAAGTTGAGTTTCGTGAAATAATTGGTATGATATCTGTCGTCTCAGGTAAACTGCACAGGTAAATGTTGATTGATGGATAGTAAACTCACTATCAACAGTTATTGAATTCCTTCAAGCTGAATCTGTAATGGACAGCAAGGGTAAGTCTACTAATTTACTTAACATAATGACACTTTTTGATCCCACTGTTAATTTGATATTTTTTATGTTACCAAGTGCACAGGACGGTACACTTGGTAACATAAAAATTCTAAGTATAATTGCATCTTGACACAATTATAAATCAATCAGCCCTACTGGTATTTCCTATACTATGTGCGCTAAGCTGATGCCACCGTGTAATCCTGGTCCACAAGATGATGATTGCGACCCGTGCTAGTTTACAAAAGGTAATCCTTTAAGGAGGAACTATTGGGGAACTGCCGTTTGAGGGCACGCTGTTTACGATGTAAATTTGAACTGTAATATTATAAACCTCTTTGATTGGACGCCTGAAACTTTGAAAGGGTTACTTTGTGCTATTACCAACGGACCAATACATATGAAGAGATATGGACACATTTGCTTTGAATTTACCATGATCGCATGTTTAGTCGATTGGGTTTTTGATATAAGTAACATGGTTGTGTTAGGATTGCTTGTTTAGACTTAAACATGTCTCCAGTAGATTACTCTAGATTTCACCCATTAACTGCTACTGTCGAATATATCCAACGATAACACAGCCTAATATCCAAAACAAAAGTCCTGGCAGTTAAAACGCCGACGGCTAAGTGATATTTTTTTAGATGTTTCGAGCTCAGAAACTACTCGTATAAACTAATCGAAGTGTGTGTTTACATACGCAACATAAATGGTTGTAAAACAGAACATTTTATTTCATTTTATTCACAACAAAGATTCCCAGATTCAAAATAAAAGTTTCGAAAACCTCAAAAAACTCAATAAGCTATGAACCCTCATCAGAAAGCGTTATATTATCAAAACACTTATTGTTCCGTGTATCTGGTTCTGCGAGGTTTGGTATGTTTCCGACGGCATAATACTCGCAAGGCACAAAAGCCTGTGGTACCCGGCCAAGGGAGCTCACAAAAGAGTTTTTATAATACTTTAGGCAGGCATACGGCTGCGTGAATGAACCCTTCTGTTCTTAATAAACATTGGATCGTTGTAATTATTCTGATGAGTGTTTTATTAGGCACATGTCTAATTAGAACGGCTTTGATGGAATCCTTGAGAGGATTTGATTGTTTACGTTTGTTTTCGGGGTAGGTATGTGGAACATGATTTATAGAGGAACAATTGAATGTAATCATTGCTTATATTCTTATCGTGTGTGTACATACAGTCAGAGTTGGTTGATTAAATAGCGTCAGCGTAAGCGCTTATAAATAAAAATAAAAAAATTAGGTACTTTGCTGTTTGTGTAATCGTAATAGATTGTTTTTCTGTCATATTTTAGCTTCGATTGGCTTTCTCAAACTGTGTTCTAATTGTCGTTCTTATCACTAAGTAAAGGTGTATTTATTCTTGTTTACTTATATGTTTAAACATATTATACATCCAAGATTTGTCTGAAGTTATAAGTAACACAACTAACCGTACCTTTATAGTTCAAGATATTCTTTGAATTTTGCAGTCGTTGTTTAATATATGTAGAATAACGGATTGGATAAGATTCCCGATAACATCTGAAATTGGAATTGAAGTTCGCCAGTCGAGAAATGTTGAGTTTGTTTTGCGATCAGTCTGCAAGGATCAGATAGATTGTTGAAACTGAACGATACATTTAATATTTTAAATCGCTCTTTGACGTCGTATGAAAATAAATACCTATGTATGGGTATGTATTGAATCATCAGGTGTATAAACAAACACATTTTAGTAGTGCTTAACAAGTCTGTAACTATTTTATGTTATTAAATTACCAAGAGTTGGATCTAGTTGTTGCCTGTAATATACCCTCTCTCTTCAACCTATCGCAGTCCACTTCTGGATATAGGTCTCCCCCATTTTGTACCAGAAATCCCGGTTCACCGTTATTATCATCCAGCCTTTACCAGAGATCTTTTGCAAGTAGTCAGCCCATCGAGCAGGAGGGTGCGCGATATGCTTGCCAAGATGCTACTCGTGATTTTTTAAAAACAGTCCTCAGTGCAGTGTCTCACTAATGCTGGAGCCACACTAACTATTGCGATAATTTTTAATACGTTATAACGGCCAAACTATCGCGTTTAGTCAATTATCGCGATAATTGGTTGATTGATAATTACTAGTGTAGACTCGATACTGAGTCGTCTAGGTGGGTACCACAGCAGTGCCAGATATCATCCCGTGAAACAGGAGTGTTATGCACTTTTGTGTTTCGGGATGAGGGCATTGTAGCTAGTGAAATTACCGGGTTAAGGGACCTAACATCTGTTTCTCTCGGGTGACGGGCGCAGTGCGGGTTGATGGAGGATAACTGTCTATAGTTTTTGGTCTTCTTTAATGCCGCTCTGTCATGGTCTGGCGTATCACTTACCATCAGGTGAGCGTCCTGTACACTTATAACATAAAAAATTGTAAGCATTTCCCGTTGCTATGGCCTCAGGATATGATTACTAAGGTGCTAACGCACTATTCTTGTAATATCCTACCAGCTTAACTTCCAGCTAAGGAGATAACTATAATTGACGGAAATCGAAAAAAAAACACAGGTGACCTTATTATGAAATCATAATATAAATAAATTATATAGCTTCAGGCGGTTCAAAGATCATTTCTTGGAAAATAACAACAAATCAAACTGAATTTTATCCAATGATGGACGTTTTTATACAAGGTGATAAGTTTATAGATTTTTACAAGAGTATAACTTTTATTTTATTTTATTTCATCAGCAGCTCATTAAACGTCCCCACCGAGGGGCACGAGTCTACCCGCATAGGGTGATTAGGCCTTAGTCGTCCACGCGGGCCTAGTGCGGATTGGACGACTTCACACACAACCTTCGAATCTCTTCGCAGGCGTGCATGAAGGTTTCCTCACGATGTTTTCCTTCACCGTAAGAGCGTCGGATAACGTAAATTCGAAAATACATTAGTAGTGTCGGGATGTGAACCTCAGCCCTCCCGGTAGGAAGGCGACAGTCCACACCACTGAGCCACCGACGCTCTATTTATTTATTTACTTTAAAATATATTTATAGATAGCACGGGTAGGCAAACCTTTGGGAGTTCACGAACTTTCGAGGCTTCACTCATATATCACTGGACACTAATTAATGGTTCTTACAATTTAGACTGAAGATAATGGCTTCATTAAACCATAAGTGTTCTGTCTAGCTTTTATGTACTTTGTACTGTGGAGGTGTCGTTATGAAATCCAAGGGACTTTTCCCTAAAATTTCCGACTTTTGTAACTTTGACATTATACTTAAGGCATTCCGGAGGCTCAATGGTGTAGACTGAAACATTCTGATCTGGAGGATGCAGGTTCAAATCCCGCCACGTAACAATGTGTTTTTAAATTTTCTTAAATATATGAATGATTAACCGTTGTTCTTACGGTTAAGAAAACCTACGCATGCCTACGAAGGAATTCAAAGGTTGTGCTTTAAGTCGGCCAATCCGCATTGGGCCCGACTGAGGCCTATACATCTTAGGTAGGCTCGTGCTCCTCGGTGGGGACATATAACCAGTTGATGATGATGATGATTACACAACTAATTCTACTATACAATTGCCATTTGAAACCATTAACATTAAAATTGTACCGGAACACCAAATTTGCTAATGTATTTATTAACCCATTGAACGCCGGGATCCAGACACAATAGAAAATTCATTGTGTCTTGTGCCATAAGGCGTTATTGGTGGTTAGAGGGTAAGGTTTCCTTATGTCAAAATAATTAGTGAGTTGATGCCTTAACCTTATGACTACCATTGACAAAATCGTGTTAAAATTCAAAGTAAACTACTGACGAAGCTGAAGTTGGTAACCTTATATTCAACCTTCGTGATGGATGTGCTGTGGGGGTTGACCAAATATCAGGACAGCTATTGAAGAGACACAGCGACCTGTTAATCCCTCCTATTACATACGTTTGTAATCTTTGTCTGAATAGTGGAGTTTTTCCGGACGTGTACAAGAAGTCTCTTATTATACCTGTCCATAAAGGTGGTGCCGGAGACGATGTCAATAACTATAGGCCAATATGTCTTCTCCCTATTCTATCTAAAATATTGGAGAGATTGATGAATAGACGTCTGGTGACTTCCTTGAAAAATACAATATTTTATCATCATCACAATACGGATTTCGCTCCGGGAAGTCCACTGATGATGCTGTACATACTCTTACAGATTTCGTTGCTACTGGCTTGGATAGTGGGGAGAGGGTTATTGGAATTTTCATCGATCTAGCTAAGGCATTCGACACCGTCTCCGTCGCGATTCTGGTAAATAAAATGGAAAGACTGGGTATCAGGGGCTTGGCTTTCAAACTCTTTTCAAGTTATTTGACAAACCGCTATCAATCAGTTAGAGTTGATGACTGGACCAGTGAGGAACTACTGTAACTTACGGCGTCCCGCAGGGCAGTGTCCTTGGACCCACGTTATTCCTTGTTTATATGAACGACCTATGTCAGATTAAACTTCGTCGTGGGAAAATCGTGGCATTCGCCGATGATACTGCCTTGTTGTTTACCGGAGTTGCTGGAAAGAAGCTTTCCATCATGCACAGATAGGCTTTGACTTGGTCTGTGATTGGTTGGGTGGAAACCTACTATCTCTCAATGTTAAAAAAACCAAATATATAATATTTTCTATGACCAAGCGAGGTCTTCCTGTTGATCTTAAGATTAAATTGCATTTCGGCTTATGCTCGAAGATCCTAAATTGTCCTCAACAAGGTACCTAGGAGTCATGGTTGACAATCATCTTAACTTTCAGTCTCACCTGAATCTTCTTGCCACGAGAGTTTAAATTACATTTTTAAAACGTTACGCCATGTGGCGGGTAGATCAATTATAAGGACTGTTTATCTAGCGCTTTGCTAATCCATATTAAGGTATTGTATATCTTCTTGGGGCGGTGCCGCCAAGACACATTTTCTAAAAGTTGAAAGGGCTCAGAGAGCGGTCCTGAAGGTTAGTGCGTTCCTTCCTGTTATTTGCCCCACGACTGATGTTTATAAACATTGGAAAGTCCTAACCGTCCGTCAACTATTTGTTCTCTCTGTTGTACTTCGCAAGCATGTTTCCTTTTCCTATGACGCACAGCTAAATTCTGATAAGCGTAGAAGGGGTTCAGTATGCACTACGAGTCGTTTCACACACGTTTGCGCAAAGATTCTTTTGCTTTTTAGGGTTTAGACTCTACAACACGATTAACTCTGTCCTTAACATTTACCCCTATCAAGTCACAGTTGTAGGAGAAGGGTGACGGAATGGCTACTCAATATGACCTATGCTAAAACGGAGGAATTATTGACTGTGGCTAGTTAGTTAATTGATTAATTTTTGTAAAAATATATCTCGTTCAGATACTATACACACACGCACACACACACATATACACACGCACACACACACGCACGCACACACATGCGCGCGCGCACACACACACACACACACACACAAATCTACACATACACGCAATAACTAAGACTCTTGCACATTCATTCAAAAAAAGTAAAATTATGGTAGATATCTAAGATAAGCAGCTGTACTTTGTTATTAAGGAATAATTATATTTTAATTTAATATGTTATGTAGCTTTATCTAGTACTCTTACATGGACTAACTTAACTTCATAAAACCTATGTAATCTGAGGTGGTGGGAGCCTGATGACCCGTTAGACGGATATACTCTAGTATATCTAGCATAGGCATCAGTCTCACACAATAATGATATTATATAATTATGTCTGTATCCTGAAACTGTGTTATGTACTATTGTTTGTGAGAGAAATAAAGATGATTATTATTGATTATTATTTAAAGTTAGAAATTTAATTTTACAATATTTAAATGTATTACAGACTATTACTAACACACACACAATACTTGTATAAGTAGTGTGTAGACCTATCAAAAAGTTTGAATTGTGATTAAGAACATACCAATTAATTGATGTTATCGTACACTCAGAATTAAGCACTTTTAGATATGGAAAAGCGAGGGCACCAGGCGCAGGCATTAATTGCTTAAATGGTGGACTTAATCACTGTTTTAATGTGCGACTTTTTATTATGAACTAAACTTATTTCGAGTATTTTGGCATCAGTCACAGTTGT
Organism: Leucinodes orbonalis; assembly: GCA_019425675.1. Taxonomy (NCBI): domain Eukaryota; kingdom Metazoa; phylum Arthropoda; class Insecta; order Lepidoptera; family Crambidae; genus Leucinodes; species Leucinodes orbonalis. The sequence continues at coordinate 43,479 of PQWD01000430.1, forward strand.
ATAATATTGTGGCAAAATGTATGTTTAAATGTATTATTATTAAAATGTGTAGAAGTGTTTTATTATTTCATACCGATTAGAAGTATCCACGCATTATTTTGGAAATCCAGTATTGGTGTTACCTTGTTGTCAATAAGTGAAACTTACTGTATGCACTGGCTTCTAGTTGTCACAAAGAAGAGATTCTTATTGCATTTTAAAAAGAGCTATACCTGTTTCAATAGGAAATATTAACTACACATGTCTGTAACATAAAATACAATACATAATAATACAACTGTAACATAAAATACAATACTGCTAACTTAACAAAAAATATATTTGGTATATGTAAAAAACTATACACATTGAATTCACAGGAAGAAAGTTGTTTCCTCATACGAGTCGCGCTGCGGGTGGCTTAATATCCCATAGGAGTAAACTGCAATTCCAGGAACGGGGCTATGCAAACAAAAATATTATAAACACCCCATAATAATAAAGATGCCGCCACGACTTCCAGACGCCTAAAGACTGGATTACACTTGCCAACTCTTAACCGATGAGAAAGTTTTTGGTAAGAAAACAAATGTATATACAATGCTAATTGAAAACCAATTTATCAAATAACTGTAATATAAGATATAAATCAATACATGTACCTACAATAAAAACAGAAATTTATTAATAATATTAGTTTTAACATTTTTATATAGTGTTATAAATAACAAATAAGAAACGACGATGACTTAATACGAGTACATATGTCTATGTCAGTGACAATAATTCAATCTTACAAACATGAAGGATGTAAATTAGTTAACAAATTAAAAGCATAATAATTAATCAATAGAGCTCTAAAGGAAATAAAAAATATATAAAAACTGCTCATCATGTATTCGCCTTAATATACGGTGGTACAGCAGTCTAAAATTTTTTTTTGTTCATGTTGAGTTTTCAGATAAACTAGCAAGCTGCTTTCCTGTAACGCTTGCTGCTTTAGTTATAACTAAATTATTTTAAATAGTAACTTTTCATCCATAGATTCACCCGCCTGAAATTTGTTCATACCTATTGTCTATGATAGAAACTGTTAATATCAAAGCCCCTTTCGACCTGAAGGCGGGAGGTAGAGGGTTTGTATGAAAATTGTATGACATTTGTCTTTAAATGATAGGTTTCAATTTAACTTGTTTTTAAAAGATATACTTTTTACCATGCAAACGTAGTTAAATTATCATCCATTATGAATGAGGAAGGTGGGAGACCGGGATATAGGGCGCAAAATAAGGGAGATTTGTATTTAACAGTGGTAACATAGAAATATCTATGTATTATTATGTATTTGTAGTAATAACTTATAAGCATAGGCACAATCAACGTATTATAGTAACAACCATCGCCAATATTAAGGACCATTTACACGAACTTAACCCTATTACTTCTAGTAGCCCCTTGCTACTGAAAATCTCGAGAAAATTTTCAAAGACATCCCGTGAAATGATATCTCGGCCCAGTAAAATGATTCCCGAGTCTTGACAAGGCTCCCCTAATTAGGCGGACGACTTCGCGCAATGCATGCTAACAACTGACATTTGCATTTGTGCCTACTGTTTTGCGTAAAGGGACTTGCTCATGCGATGGGTGCATCTTAAGTAGACATTGGCAAAACTTATAATATTATCACCGTATTAAATTCTATTGAGTACTGTATGAGATAGATAGATTTTAACTACTAAAATAACGTTTTTAATTATTTCTGATATAAAAAACCTTTTGTTTCTAGTAAATATATTCGATTTAAGATTTCAACGAGCGTCGGTGGCTCAATGGTGTGGACTGTGCCTTCCTACCGGGTGGGCTGAGGTTCGAATCCCGCCACGTATCAATGAGTTTTTGAATTTTCTAAAATATATGTTCGTTATATGACACCTTACGGTGACGGTAAACAGGTGGGTACTGTTATCTCAAACATGCTGATACGAGGCGATTAAGTAAGTCAATAACTCACGCGAGCTATAGTTGCTAGCCGGTGACATTAACAGTTTTAGTTTCTAACTAAAACTGAAGCTTGGCGTGTGCAATAGATCGAGACGGTATTTCACACCGGCACACCGCCTGGGCAGGGGCTCCCCAGTACCAGCTTCTTCCTCTAGACCGCAGTCAGCGAAAAGCGACTCCAGTTGTCGATTGCCATGATGTTTCGGCTAGGCTTGACTGCTTGGTACTACGTAGATATGTAGCTTCATTATGCATTCTCTATCGTATATACCATGGGGAGTGCTCCGAGGAACTGTTCGGTCTGATCCCGCCGCCTCTTTCTGCCATCGATCTACGCGACAACTCTACCACCCACCAACTTGGCAGTTGGCAAAGTACAAGTACTGTGCGTTTTAACCGAAACTTTCTACCCCGCACCACAAAATTATGGAATGAGTTGCCGCATGCGGTTTTTCCGGACAGATACGACCTGCAAACCTTCAAGAAAAGAGCGTACTCTTGTTTCAAAGGCCGGCAACGCATCTTGTTGCTCCTTTGGTGTTGCATATGTCCATGGGCGGCAGTATTCACTTTCCATCAGGTGATCTGTCTGCTCGTTTACCCCCTATACTATAAAAAAAACTTGCTAACAAAATCAGAAGCATAACTTATATTAATTCAAAAGACCTTAAACAAGACTTCTGTACTTGAGATACTTAACAATAGGCATAATAATGTCTAATGTAAAAACCTCCTTATAATGGCGGATGGCAGACACAGGGCAACTGTCAAAATCACCACGTGATCGTTACACCGGGGAATGAGTCGGAAAATGAGCGCTCGGGTAATTGGCGCTCGGAATGAATTTGTGATTCGTAACGTGATATTTTGATGAGGTGCGGATGACGTGGCTTTACCAGACTGCGCGTGTGTGCGTCACGGGACTCATTGGTTTAGCTATAGAACTAATGTAGATTTTAGGTGGAACACTCGCGCGCGCACACACACATACACACACCTACAGCTTTAAATTCCGCTGTTGGGCCTTCAATGAATTCCAATATTCAGAGATTTTGGATTGTAAACGCGCCGTGCTCGTCCAATGTTGGCATCTCGCCACGTTTCCTTTGAGCACAAAGTACAAACTGGAGGGCTAAGGCCCCAAAAGATGTTGGGACTTAAAACGTCTTCCTCCCATTATTGTGATGATCGTATAGTGAAATCTTTTGAAGAACGCGCAGCATTATTGTCTAATTCAATTCGTATTTAAAGGTTTTCTAATACTTATAGAAATAAGTTTATTTTAAAAAATAAACATCACAAGTACTCAAATTGCACGCTAAAATACGCCGTCTCAAGAAATAGGTTTTGTTCTAGAATGATGTAAAACTAATTTTAAGTTTCTCGTTTTTCTGGATGCAGAATGAAATACGGATACACAATATTATACCAGTTTAGAATTTATTGAAGTGGCAGTTAGGGGACGCAGTTAAATTAGTTCTTCAAGCTTCTGGAATCGACGGAGCAAGTTCTAAACCCCCGGTACCCCCTCTTCAACCACCCACCCACTCCATTCACTGGGAAACGAGCATACATTAAAAGTTTACCGGCAAAATATCAACATATTCCCAGACAGACTAAAAGGGCCGATGCTTTTCACGTTACCAAAACAAGTGCATTTTATTTTTGAGAATATTGTCGGTAATCTCAGAATGTTCGAAGACTTTACGCTATTCTACTTGAGGGATTGTGTACCTCAGTTTCTATAAAGCTCTATACAAACTGCTGGTCATATTAATATTAAACAAGCGTTTTTAAGTTATTATACTAATTTACTGTTTATCATAACAGTAATAATCAATCATCCGTTAAGTAAATGTTACAATTTTATTGCGCCAAATAAATATTTTCCTTTATTTCTTCTTTCTAAAGATTTTATGCCACAGTATGCAGTATTTTACTGTTTGTTTTTGCTTAAGTCCGCAACGAAAAATTATGAGACTCTAATTCGTCTACGCAGAAACAACAATATAACAATAAATTTGCCTAAACAAACTATTTACAAGTATAGAGGAATAGAAACCGAACGTACGAGTACTTGACGTAGGTTGAGATGTAATTTCTAATAAAGTTCGTTTACTTAGATAAACAATACTCTAACAATTTTTTATCTAAGTTTGTTTGCGTCTAGATATTTTCTGGACACACGGAGCATACAATGTCACTTTCAATCACCCCAACATCATGTGAGAAATTTAACATTTCCTATTTATAATATGTTGTGCACAGAGCCACTAATAGTGCAGTTTCGAACCCCATTGAACGTTTCAACACGCAATATACGTTTATTAGCACAACGAGATCGAAAGCACTTTCGCATATATACCAACTATTCCACCCACAATAATTGACTTTATACTCCGCTCTGTTGTTATAAGAGGCAATAGCTAATCTAAATTTTCAAATAGATCTTATAGCAATATACAGTGATCATCTAATATAATAAGACCCCTGTTTTTACTGGCAAGTCTTGTTGTAGCAAGCATATAAAGAGATCGACTTATGTTGGATGCATTGTTGGCATAGCTCTCTCATCCGTCAGTGTAGGTAATTAAGTTACCGAGCAGAATTGAAGGGTCGTAGTATCTGCGACAGGTAATTAGTTTATATACCAATTGCTTTTCTCATTGTCTTTGCAAATGAATCGCGAATGGAACCTGCGGAAATGGAATGAGTAATGTATAATTATCCAAATTCTATCTTATGTACTAGTGTGATGTGTTGGGTTGCGTTAAATAAATCGATCAATAAAGTGTACCGTTTAATTTTGAAAAAGTCCCGAAAGTGACTTCAAAAGAAATATATTTTCCACAACTTTAAAAGAGGAATTAAATGATAGCTTGATTGGCAATAAGTGAGAGCGATAGGGAAAAGGTTATGTCTGAGATAAGGAAGGCAAAGAAAGGTCCAAAGTATAAGTATCTAATATTAAAAGTGGTATTTGCATTAAAATTGGCAACCTTAAATATAAAAGTTTTTTTTCTCATCCAGGGTCAAGCGACATTTTTGCACTTAGTACTCCCTAGTGAAAGCGGTGAATTTAATCGGAAGAAGCTTAAAGTGTTTATAACTTAGATTATTTTTTGACATAGCCATGCTATGTGGGGACTCCGAAGCCTTTCAGTAGAATGTTATAGGTTGGTTGTCTGGAGTTCATTTTATTGCAGTAAGATTGCTAAATATTTATTATATATTCAAAATTTCTTGTTATAATCCAGGAATATAATTATTTTTGTTTCTAGTTCCTTAAATTAGGAGAAGATAGAACAAAAGTTCTACGCAAAATTTTGTATTATAATTTGATACAGCCAGCTCCTGGCATAAACACAAAGTGGCCAGTCCATATTGAGGGATCCTTCCAATTATTATAATTAAGTGTAAGAGGAAGTGACCTCTTGGGGTTAGGGGTCTAACTTTATAAGCTGGCCTATTTGTGGAGATTGATTGTTACACGACAACGAACTTAGTGCAAAATGGCGATGTTGAGAAACTTTGCATGTAAGCTCCAGTGGTTATTTCTGTTATTAAATTGGAGTTCGGTAAGTGCCAACCGTTATGCGGATTAAGTTTCCTATAAGATTATTTAGATTTATAAGCTAAGTTAAAAGGAAACTAAGCTTGGCTGCTTATGGTTTCGTTATTATTTAGTTACAATTAATATTGAAGTAAATCATATTTTATTACTGAACTTGAATATTTTTCATTTAATAAAATTAATACGTTATCCGTGTTTACAAATCAAAATAGTAAATACTTAATACCGTGCCAGATTGTGGACTAACTGGATAAAAGAGGACGTTGTCTCTGGTGATAGGCGTAGTCCCGTGTTGGTGGAAAATATAATTACCATCTACAGATATTGATTTATTTGACGACATGCAGTCATGTCTTCACCATCAATTGAGTGAAGTGGTCGTCCTGTTTACTTAAAGACTTAAATAAGTGTTGATCGTGAACAAGGCTCCTGTGGTTGTAAATAGTACTTATTTCCCAAATTACCACCTTTTTAGGTTTACAACGTAGCCTAATGAAAAAAATGGAACCCTTAAAGATTCGTCAAGTCTGTCTGTCTATCCGTCACACCCAATTTTCTCAGAAACTATAAAACTACACTTTTAAAACTTTGTAAGGATATGTATTCTGTGAACCGCTATTAGATTTTGACAAGAAAACTTTAATAAATAATAATATATTATTATTTTAATATATATATCAAAGCTGTAGTAGGTGCCTAAGTAAATAAAAATTATTTTATTTTATGTTACTAGCTGCTGCGGAACCCTCCACGGGCGAGTCCGACTCGCGCTTGGCCAATTTTTTCTTATCGGATAATTAGGAGTAGGTGTCATATTAAACCTTAAGAAATTAAAATCTATCCTAGTTAAGTTCTATACAAATTAAAATTTAAAAAGAAGCGTCGCTCGTTCCTAGAATATTATTTGTTAAAGTTGAACTAAAACATTGCATTTGATTTAAATTAGTATAAGCATCTCTTCAAAGGTATTATCAATTTATTTTCTACAATATTAAATATTTGAAATAGAATATTATAAAGATTTTATATTAATATTCAGTTCACCGTAGATACGCAGCATTTTATTTCGGTAGGTACTTAAATATTATTATTAAAAAGTCTTATTTCAGCAAAATGAAACGTTATTGCAGTTTAAAGAATCTTGTTTTTACAGCATTATTCCAAATTGCAAAATATAAATAAAGGTCGCGACAGTAATCGTCTTAGCTTTCCACAATACAACAATCTATAAATTATACCCTCTGATGAAGTTTGTAAAATACAAAATATTGCTTGCACTGTTGTATTTGATTGGCGCAAAGCCCTTTCGTTTAAAGCAAAGCAATGAAATACGTGTAAATACAAAATAATAAAATCCTAATAGAGAATTAGTCGTTTGGCAAACCGTAACTCAGCGATGCTAGTGAAGTTCGGAACAACTCAAAGTCATTATTTCGCCTCTGTGCCAGACGAACAAATATTTGCAAGATGAAGTTGGCTCATTATAGTTTTTATTTTTCTGTTTTAGGGATCTGTAATACAGTAGTCGAGTTTATTTGTATAATATTACTTTTAATAGTTAACTTACATGAATTTGATTAATTTATTAACTATGCACTATCGTATTTTATATGCATATAACTAGTCAAAAGTAGAGATCCGAATAAATGTATAAAGTTACTTTAACTTCAGTATTTTTAAAATATTTAAAGAAAGTAAAATAATAGGAAAGCCAATATTGTTTATTTCTTGGTTGTTTATGAACTTCAATTTCAACTAGACTAATACACTTCATTCTCAAAAATAATTTACTTATTTGTTATACAATACAGTTTCGTAAAATGTAATGACCTACGACCAACAAAATGATACTTCAGGACTCAGGCGGAAATATATTAGTTCTAACCTTTTATCATAGATGGCGTTACAAGTCATTGCAAGAGAGATATCTTGCATTTTGATTTTATGATCGGTGTTTTTGTATCTAAAAACAAGCGGAACTTAGATTTATTGTGGACTTCTTAAGAAATATGAGTATTATTTAACCATAGATTTCAAAACGCTTTTCGGTCTCTGGCGTTATATATGTAAAGATATACCGACTGGAACTTATCACTTAACATGCTCTCCATAATCATCTTTGTCTTAGACAACCAGGGGGTTACCACCATCTCTTAAAACAAAGTTACTATAATGATAAATGATACGTCAGATTTTTTGTATCAGAAAAGGAGAAAAAAATATTGTAATATTATTTTAGGAGATGGCGGAACCCCCGAGATTAATATACTAATCAAACAGAAAAAAAAACACGGTGTTTTTATTTGGTTGAAAATTTTGCTTTTGGCCAGTTATGGACTTAAAAGCTTCTTTGAGAAGTTTCAAAATGCTTTATCAAACTTTTATGAAGCAACTTAAGCACTAGTGACAACTGGGTCTATACTCAATGCTCTCACTATGAGATCACGAAAATAGCTATACTATTTCCGAAAAGAACCCAAATTCTGAAACAACTCTCTCGCTTGCCGAATTTTTATTCCCGGTTTTATTACGTTCAAATCAGATTGAGTCTAAACAAGAGGAATGAATTCGCAGAGTAAGCAACTCGCGAACTGTAAACGGTGCACTCATGCATACTTAGTGGGAAATTTAGGATTGAACGAACACTAACTGATAACATTCGAACTAAACTTTCCACTAATTAAAACATAATATTTCCTTAAAATACCGTCAATGTTACCTTTTTATGTTCTGAGTTAATAAAGTCGGTTTCCGCACTTATGGGTCCGTGCAATGGCCCATTGTGCATGCAATTTTAATTCATGAAAGAATGCTATTACATCATTTTACAGATGAGTATGTTTCATATTTTAGTCTAATAGCATAGGCAATGTGCTGTGCAAAGAAGAAATTAAAGAGAAAGTGAGGGTCCAGAATGTCTGGCGCATGTCTGGCGCATGGGAGTCAGATAAATCAAATTAATTTTAGTCTGGAGATATGTCCAGAGGTGGTGAACTGTTGAAGAGAGAAAAGTAAGATCCTAAGTATTATATCGGGATTATGAGCGTCGGTGATTCATTGGTGTGGACTGTTGCCTTCCGATGTGGAGAGTGCAGGTTTAAAATCCCGCCAAGTACCAATGTCTTTTTGAATTTTCGAAATTATAATATGTGCGTTTATTCGACGTTCATACGGTAAAGGAAAACATCGTAAAGAATACTGCGCACGCCTACTAAGAGATTCAAAGGTTGTGTGTGAAGTCGGCCAAGCCGCAATGGGCCCGTGTGGACGACTAGGGCCTATACACCATTTACGGGTAGGCTCGTGCCACTCGGTGGGAACGTATAAAGAGCTGATGATGATGAAGTGTTATGTCAAATGCTTCTTGGTTTACGGTGGATTCCGAAGCGATGATAGCTTCATAATACTCGTATAGCTTCAACGGGCCTAAATTGACAAAATAATTTTTGACTTCGATTATTCGTTTTATTTTTCTGTTGAAGAAAACAAATTTTAATATATGATCAGGTATTTACCATTTAAGGCGTTATATAATAACAATTGAAAGTGATTTTAGAATGGGTAAAAGTTTCCTCGTACTCGTGATTTAGGTTTTATGTTAACGCGAGAAGAACGGCTATCAGCGAGGAAAAATTTCTCTCTGAATATTCGGTCTAGACGAGTTATTAAAAATGTATTCCCATAGAATTTGGAAAATGCATTCGCTTATTTGACGTTTGCGTCCGCTATTCAGTCTACGCTCTGTGAATGTTTTCGTTGGGCTTCATCCAATTTCCGACATGTGGAATTATAATAAAGGTTGTGTTATAGTAATTTAAAAAAAGATAGTGATTAAAGTGTGTGACATCGGATTTATTTCATCATATTGTTAACTTTTATATTCAGAAAAATAGTAAACATAATAATAAAAGAGAAAATTGTGGGAACACAAGTACTCGTATTGTTTTCATTTTCTATTTTAATTTCACGCTGTTTAAATACTCAACCATGTTTGTTGAGCCCTTGTCCAGTTTTTCGCTTAGTTATTGCACACATGGTGGCAGTCATATGTAGTTTGCTTTACTGTTTCTCATTATTTACTAATTAATACAAATAATTGAATACCCTTTATTGAAATGACTTCATATCCTATTCACTTTTCACCACAACCCCGCCCATGTTTCCATCATAACTAATTCAAACACGTTGACAAAACCTTAACGAATTCCTTTTCATGTCGCTAAAGCAACAGAAACAGGAAATCATATTACTTTCTAAGGCGAATGTTCAAATTCATTAATGTCTGTTCTTAGTCAAATGTATAATTTATTTAAGCAACAAAATCCCCAAAAAATATCCATTGAAGCGTATTTAACGTTGAAGCGGTGTGTTAACAGCTCAGGGAGGGAGTAAGGATGCATGACGTCAGTATATTATTAAAATAGATGCTAGGAACACCGGTAAAAATATAATAGCTATACCTTTATTTCTTTACTAGTTTTGCCCGCGGCTTCGCTCGCATTAAATTCGGGATAACACGGTACTTGGCATTTATCCTATACATACGATTTCCCCTCCCTCTAACTTTTAAGGTTTCGGGTCATTCAGAAATTTTTTAGCAAAAATATGTTATAGTGAGCTAACCTTAAAAGATAGACATATGCTGTCGCGGACTTTTTGTAGACATTAAAAGCAGAACAATACTCTTATACATGACTTTGAGTAACTTTAACCGTTTACGCGTAGCAGCGGAAGCTCCAAGTATGAAAAAATACCCCGATTTTGAAACATTCTTCATTGCTGCTCCGCTTCTATTACTCGTATCGTGATATATGCCTATAGCCTTCCTCGATAAATAAGCTATCTACACTGAAAGAATTTTCAAATCGACCAGTAGTTCCTGAGATTAGCGCGTTCAAACAAACAATAAAACAACAACTCTTCACTTTATATTTAGTATAGATTATTACTAACCTGTTCGTTATGTATATCAATGAAAACAACCATTCATATCTTTTTAGTACACACAAATGCTATGCATACCAACCCCTAGCATTTTTTTTCCATTTTAGAAATATTATTTTCCTTACTGTACTGTATCGCTAAACAACAAACTGCCAAAATGAAAAATGTAGTGTGATGATTTTTATAATAAGCTACCATAAGGAATACGCTGTTACTGTAGTTTTTAGGTATGGGTCAATAACATTTTTCTTTATGATAACATCAGATTAATATTTAAAATGACAAGCCAAGTTGTTATAGTTGATAGCATTTGTTCATAGAATATTTTTCATGATCTTTATTTGTAAGGTTATTAAGTTTTTATATACAAAAATAAACTTTTTTATTATCTAAATTACAAGGGACCGCCCAACCCCTTAATATGTCCCGTGTCTCAAAGAAGAGCGTATTAGAGTATAAATAATTCATCATATCTTTAGCCGCATTATGTCATTTACGGCGTTACCTTCTGAGTATTTACACAAAAGAGAGGCGAATCAAAAATGATAATTGCATGCAAATCTGAGGATCGCCCGAGTGACGCTCATTGTGACTACTTGATGACGGATGGGAAACGTATTTTTAAAACGAACAAAGAGCACTGAATAATTTAAACTGCACAGCTTAAATACCTTCCTAATACCAACTGTTTTTGGAGTAAACTCGTAAGGGTGTATTTCATTATAAAAAAGAATGAAACTCAAGCCGTTGCTTACGAAACATTCGTTTTGTATTTTCGTCTATTCATAAATATTTGAATTGTTAATTAGTGTGTAGACAGTGCTCTGTAACCAAGCAATATGTTGATTAGTTGATAAGAGTGAATATTCAAATATTGGTTCAAATGTAGTCGATAGCCGTTTTAGTCCGGAAAAGATCATTATGAAAAGCACGACCGTTTCGAGTATTGATATCATGTTGTTTCTTTGTTTCTGAAGTTTGTTATACGAGCGGACTGTTCGCATTATGAACGCTGCCATTCCACGACATCATCGCCGACGAAGCCCAGACTGAATACACAACTAGCCTACGCAAGTGTATCAAGAAATTTTACATAAAAACCCCTGCCCAAAAACAAACTATGAGGACGATGACACAATCACGTATTCGGGGGCCGTGCACTCTTCGTTAGGACGGGCAAACCTGCACTGCATATGTTACGGGCATTCTCAAAGTTTTACAAGAAACTAAATTCCCATTCGGCTTGTTTATTTGTAGCGAGTTGACGTACGAACCCGTTAAATCGAATTCCCTTTGATTCGGGAGACAGCCAAGGAAAACAAAGCAGAAAACTCACGTGAACGAATAAGAGATTATTGAATAAGTTAGAAGAGGTACGTTTTGTTTTCGACGACGTGAACTTCTGAGACGGCTAGCTTCGGCCCTAAGAACAAAGAAACTTTGGCTGGTATATAGGCAAAAATACTCGTAAGTCTTTTAATTTGCTATTACTAAAAAGACAACATATTTTCCAAAGATCTATTGTATTAAAAATATCTATTTAAAAATATCTTGTCAAACCAGTTCATAAGAAAGATAACCCAAACAATTCAGAAAATTTCAGATTAATAGCAGTTCCACCAACGTTCTCTAAAGTAATAGAAAAAGCCATGTACAGTAGATTATACCCATTCCTAGAAAAATACAAAATCTTAGATGATAGTCAGAATGGGTTCAGGAAATCAAGGTCAACCTCTCTGGCGGTTTATAAATTTATGCAAAAGGCTCTTTAACATACAATGATAAAAAATATGCCATAGGCGTCTTGCTTGACATGACCAAAGCATACGATACCGTATCACACAAAATACTATTGTCCAAATTATATGGATCAGGAATACGTGGTACTGCATAAAATTGGTTTGAATCATATCTAAGCAATAGGAAACAGATCGTTCAAATAGAACATCATAATACAGAATCAAATGAAATATAAATAGTCAATTCTGAAGAAAAAGACATCACCTGCTCTATTCCCCGGGGTAGCGTTCTGGGCTGTGTACTTTTCCTTATATATATAAACGACCTACCCAAAATATTAAACCATGAAATAGCATTACCAATAATGTTTGCAGATGATGTGTCTATTTTAATAAACTGTGAATGAAACTCCAACCCTAACATTCTTATAGAGATATATTAATAATGTAACTCAATGGTTAACTGAACACAATCTCAAAAAATCCCTTGAAAACAAAATAATACATTTTCGACCATATGCAATTCCACCACTAAGCTTAAATATAACACTTGGCAATACACAAATAAAAAATACAGAAAATTGTAACTTATTAGGAATACATATTGATTCAAATATCAACTGAAAATTTCATGTTAATGAAATTAAAAGCAAACTTTCAAAATTCACTTACGAATTTACTTGAAATAAATATAACATATTACGCATATGCACACTCATGGCTCAAGTACGGAATAATGCTATGGGGTAATAGCGTAAATGCAAATGACCTGTTTTACTACAAAAAAAAAGTGCATCCGAATCATAGCCCAAATAAACAATAGAGAAAGCTGTAGATCATACTTCATAAAGTTCTAAATAATGACCTTAACGTCTATCTATATCCAAGAAATTGTTACATTTGTTTTTAATAATTTAATTTTTTTTATTATTTTTTTAGGTTAGTCGACGTCACAGGTGACCGAAGATCTGGCAGCTACCTTGGACAAAGAATCAGTCTGGCAATCCAAAGGGGTAACGCTGCCAGTATTTTCGGAACTTTGCCGAAAGGGACTTCTTTTAATTATATTTTTTAGATTTAATTTTTTTTTTAAGTGTTTAGGGTGTAATATATTTTAGTTACCGAATAATGTAATGTAGTAAATAATTTAAATCGTTTCCCAAAAAGAAAAATACACATAATGTGAACACAAGACACAAAGAATTACTACAATTACCGTATTCCAGAGTAAAATTATTAAATACTAGTCCATACTATAGGGCCATCAAAATATTCAATAAATTACCCTTAGATATTAAACAAGCAAAAAATTATACCGAATTTAATACTAAATTAAAGCATTTTTTTAATAATTGCATACTTTTATAACTTGGAGGAGTATTTCAGCAACAAAGACCTAAAACTTTTATAGTGCTTTTTGGAATAATTATTATATTATAAATAAATAAATATTATACAATATGTAAGATATCTACCAACTTAAAAATGTTTTCGTTTACTCAATATAAAATATTTATATAAACACTTATACTATTATGTCTAATTAATATAATTATATTTAATGTTAAACGTATACGGCGCTCTGAAACTGTAGCCTTAGTTTTAATTACCTAACAAATGTTGCAATGCCCTGACAGGGTCATGTTGAGAAACCTATACTAATATTATAAGACCATTGTTAAACAACATGCGCAATAAATGAATATGAATATTGACGTCGTTAGATGGATAATTTTAAATATATTCTTTCGTACGTACGTAACGTAAAGTTCAATGCCTCTGACCCGATTGCTGGGCTTCTATCTTAGGCTGGTAGTCCCTAACACCCTTATACCCTACCATTACTATTTATTCTATTCTATTCATTACCATACTGAGTGGGAAGACCCGTCCCCAGGGGGGCTACCGCCATCTTTTAAAACAGTAACAGCATTTTCTGGTACAAAAATACTGACGTGTTATTATAGTCATTTTGTTTTTAGAAATGGCTGCTACCCCCCTGCAGTAGGATCGTAATGGCTGATATTTTAAATTTACTAGCAAAGTATAGGAAAGCCATTTTTCAGCATGCACCGGCTCAGCAGAGTGTCACTGGAATTCAGCGTACAACGACGCAGATCGTTGTTTTTTGCCGAAAGTTAGTCACAGAAGGCCTAAAATGCCCTCTTTCTTCTCCCTCTATTCCATTTTCCCTTTTTTAAGATCGACAAAGTACTTTTTAGGCATCCAGAGTTATGAGTGATCATGGCCTTAGTTTTGTCTTAGCATCACATCTATTTAATCAAAGGCGAATTAGGTTCCATATACATAAAGATTATATCAAAAATGTTAATAGAGTTGGTAATTAAATAATGAAAGTGTGTTTATTTTACTTTGTCGAAATATTCAAAGTGCTTAATTATTCAACTTAGAATTGGTTTTCTAAATAATACAACTTGACTTAAAATTGTAATTAATAATGCAGTATATATTTCAATCAACTAGATTTAACAGTTTTATTTTGGTTACTTAGCTTCAAGAATTAATTAGCATTTAAGAATTAGGATTTAAGGCAATCAAATGATTAATTATAAATATAATATTCGGTCAACCGGACTTTTGCTACTAGCTGAAAAGTATTGGCATGCCTTAAATTGTCATTATATAAAATTAGTAAGTAAGTATTTTTCCGTCTCATATTAACAAATAAATATCTACAGGCATTCACACAGCGCATTTGAACAAGTTTGAATTTAATATAAATGCCCAAATAAAAAGAAACTTGTTTTTATTGTTTTTTAATAGGAATTCTAAGAGATTTCTTTCTATAGTGGAGTAAGTGTTAGGACGCCCTCCGACCCGATGGATCAATGACTTGCGTAAGGTCTTTCCGTCTTTGGGCAGACCTATGCCCGCTAGTTGATTCTGATCGAGGGAGAAAGAAATGGAAAGCACCTGGATGTTTTAAATATTGGATGTAATTTTGTCAAATAGTTTTTGTACACTGTTTTTTTTTAACTCAAAATATGGAATCGAATTCCTTTGGTTAACTGCGATATTTGCATAATTGAACAACACAGACCATGCTCTTTTCTTACATTTTTTCCTAACATAACTATGGCTCTGTTGACAGATGCGCGCCAAATGTCTCAATATTTTGTGGTTTTCCACACAAAAACTGGCCCAATTTTGACATACGTTTGATGTTATCGAGATTCCGTCTGTATATTTTTGTACGTCCATGGCAGAAATAGAAATATTTTTTAAGTAAAATTCTATACTTAGATGAGCTTAAATCTGGAAAAATTTCATTACTATGACGTTTTGTTGTTAAGGTAAAATTGTGAAAGAACCTACTTTTGCAGCAAATGTCTGGTTTTCGTCCAAATATAATCTTACGTCTCCTCGCGCGACGTCACGGCGACATTTCACTCAAACAGTCATTGTTGCTGTGCGACATTGTGTTTGACATGAAAATTATTTGTTCGGAAATGTTACGCGCCCCTGTCACCAACCCGAAATTGATTTTCGATGAAATGTTACACTGCACTTGAAGGATGGAGTTTTAGAGTAACGTTGATATATTAATAAACTGAAACGGAGAAACTGAAATTATAAACCAAATAATTATAAAAGTTCACCAACGACAAAACTAATACGCTCTCTCATTGATTATGAGATGGAAGGCAGCAGATGGATGCAAACTACTAGAAATTGCTCCTCGTGAACTTTTTTTCCTTTTTTACTTCAGCAATCCTCGTAGTTATTCCTGAGATGATATGTGGATGATTACTAGGGCTCTGTTAAGTGTTCGATAGGATGCACTATGTGTGACTTGCTGGTCATAACTACCAAAAAACATACACAGTGAATTTTTAAATACCTTTACAGGCATTAGTACCCTGTCTAGACATGGGACTCTGCCAATAACTTTTATCACCACCGACCATAAATAAATCATTATATCCATTTTATTTTTCCGACCGTATCTTACCACATTAATCTAATGCGTGATTGCAGTCAGAAAAACTTCTTTTGTTTTTGGTAATGGTGCATTGTACCGCGGAGTTTTGGTCTCAAAAAATGTTCCGAGACGTTTAAGCATCATACAACGGATCAGGCTTGGCCGAAATAAATGAAGTTTAAGAAAATTTAATATTGAAATCAGCAATTTAAAAACGTAAAATAAATTTGAAACGTCTTAAATTTGTATTCGATTTATTGTCAAGATGCAACCATAAAATTGTTAGACGCGTTTCTGAAGCAGACGCTGGGGCGGCGACGTAGAAAAACTTATTTTACGATTTCCTCTCTAACTATCGTTCCATCGAACTGTTCGCTCGTATAAATCTATTATTTATTACTTTTGTTACTAGTTTTTAGAAGAATGACAATAATTTAGTGTGACATTATCACCTACGGGATTGTGGTCATATATTTTGTATAGATTTTTTTTTTGTAAGCAAAAACGATATAAAGATTTACAGGCAGTTGTTTAGTTACACATATTTGTTTAAAAATACTTTTTTTATTTTTGCTAACGCAAGCCAAAGTTTATTATTTGTTTTCCAAAATATTTAGGCCAATGTTATTTTACAATTGTTTATGTTTTATAATTTCAATTAATTTAATAATTGAAATTTAGTAACAATAATATGTATAAATGAGTATTATGCAATGGTATTTTTATTAATAACCGTAGAGCAAACATAACTATTGACGTATTCGAACAAAAAAATAAAAGTGAAACAAATAAATTAAAATAAAAGTTATTACGAGCTTGTATAACACATACAATTCAGAAAAATACAATACTCTGTCTTATAGCTCCCTCGAGGTGCGGCATACTAAATGTTCACTGATACTTATAAAATTTGCAATGGTGTTCTCCACGCGGCGCCTCGGTGCCACCAAAATGTAAATGTTTAATCAACTCGTACCTCAGCAACCGATAAATTGCCGAGATCGTTCCTCGCATTGTCCCCGTAATTTATTCAATGGCAAATACAAAAAACTTGTCGGACCCCCGGTCGACCCGGGAGGTGTCAATTTTTGAAAGATTGTACCGCGTCATGAATATTATATGAACGAGCGAGTTTAGGGCCGTTTTGCGATAATGTACACGCGAAGAGGTTGAGCGTCTGGATGTCGCAAGAGTAAATAATTAAATTTTAAGAAAATTTAATTTTCTGTTTTAGAAAACGATAACGGCGTCTAAATTGAGGTGACCATCCTATATACGTATTTACCATCATCAGGGTAGGCTTGTGCTCCTCGGCACAGATGTATTATGAGCTGATGATGATGACATATATGAATAAAATACCCTTGGATAAAAGCCAGTTTTCCAAATATTCCGAAGCATACCTAATATATGAAATCATACTGCTTTACAATCTTTGAATTACTTTGCTGATCAAGAAAACTATAGGTATTAGGTGAACTGTCTTAAAATATGTGAGGCCAGTTAAAATGACATTATTTTTTTGGCGAAAAATAAACACATTTTTTTTTATTCAAGTCACATCGATTGTACCATTGCTGATACCACCCATGGTTGATATTATACATAACTTATAATGCTTGTTTTCAAAATATTGACACCAATTAATTTCTTTATATCTACGTATGAAGCGTTCGATGGCTGTCGGCCTATGTCATTCAGTGGATTGGCCCTTTGTTAAAAGTAACACGTAGTGTGTCAACGGGATATCGGGCGTGAAATTTTCTTATAGGGAAAGAGATGTGCTGTTTGCATACGATATTCGATGAAAGATTTCGGTTTCGTTAAAGGGTATTATGTCCAACTTTTATTGACATAATGTTATTTGTATTTCATTATTTTTTTCTTTTAAACCCATAGAAATAATGAAAAAGTTAGGTTTGAAATATCTGTTCAATTTGTGATGCAATCAATTCAATCTTAACAACTTTTAGTACATGAATAATGCTTTTAAAATAGTGAAGACAAATAATGAAAAACATGTATAAGGCTTAAAATATCGATATTACTAAAATATCTGTCATTGAGATATATTTTCTAAAAAGGGACAAAAACAAAATCAGCAATTTTCGATTTAAGTATTTATCGGATAATATTTAAGCTTGCCTCAGAATTGGCTGTATTTTAAACTTAAGATAATATTTAAGTTACGTCTATGGTTTCATATAATCGAGGCCTCGCAGGGTCTTGTACCGATGACGACGTAGCTAACATCACCCAAAACAAATTACTGCATGACACAAAACGAATGCAGACCTTTCAATCAAATTAACTCACCGAAACGTACATTAGGGGCGTATACATTAAAGATATTGGTCAACAAACGGTACGAAATTTTTGAGGTCTGACCTATGTACACATTACTTAGTAATAAAGCTTTAAAACAAATAATGATCCCTAGAGACTGGCCCGGGTGGAGTGGAGATCAAACATGGAATACTCTTAGGGTTGTCGATTTTTATATATCGTAAATAATGTTGATACTATAAGTTTTGAAAACAGTACCTGTTCTATTTAAACATGTTTGTATTGACCTGGGTATTATTATAATCATAACAATGTAGATATTAAACAAAACTAATGTATCTGTGTTTCAGTACAACTGTTTCTGACATCTTTGGTGCTAAACGGATGAACGATCATGTTTTATTTATATATATATATATATATATATATATTTAAATTGTCATTTACTGGAATATTTATTATTTATTGCTCAAAACACAACCACTTTTTAACAACCCTAGACAAAGATAGTCCTGCGTCACTCTTGAGCGCGTAACTCGAGTTGATTGTTTGTACTGCGGACACAGATTTTTCCACTTGATTGTCTGATTTTATTTACTTTAAGTGCTTCTTGGATTGCCAAGAAAGTACATCGGTTAGGCAAAAGCCACGTATGTTTAAGGAACAAATATTTATGCTTCTTTGTTTAAAAGATACAGATTATTTTTCATAATACAAAGCAAGAATAAGTTTTCTTATTATTTTAAACCATAAACCTACAAAACAAAGCCTCAAAAATTTTTGTTGACAGGATTACTCATTAGAAATGCTAAACTAGTTTAATAAGTATCTCAGGTCTGTAAAGTCTCCCTATTCAACCTTTCGCAGTCCTCTGTTGGACATAGGTCTCCCCAATTTGCGCCAGATATCGGTCCTCCACTTTTATATCCAGCCTCCGCTAGCGATCTTTCGCAAGTCGTTGGGCCATCGGGTCGTAAGGCGCCCTATAAAAGAAGAATCCTCAATATCGATTAATATACGTTAAGTTTAAGTTTCCTTCGATTTCTCGTCTCTCCATCATCCGACCCTGACTCCCTAAAATAGGAACCACCTCTGAAGTAATTCCTTACCAACAAAATAATCATCAAAATCGGTTCATATGCGATGAAGATATGTGCGTAGAAACATAAACATATGAGAGATCAGTAACGTAAACCACCAGCGGCCCAATGCGTATCGGTTAGTTTCGCCGATTTAGTTATTTCATAAGAAGTTGATCAACTCGTAGTAACAAAAGAAAAAAATGTTCTTCTTCCCATGAACAGCATCTACTCGTTCTTCAAGCTACCGGTCAATCTCAGCAAGCCGTGAATTCTTCTTAGTCGTAAACACTCTTGACAGAGTGGTCGTGGTCATTAGGAAAGAAAGGTTGAGTGGCACGCTTGACAATGTTCCGCCACTCCGCTCTCACCGCCGCCTGTCTAGTGTACTGGTATAGGGGGGCCCCGACTGTTGCCTTGACCTGGTCGGTCCAGCGCATTAGTGCTCTGCCGCGTACTCGTGTGCCTTCAATTTTTCCCTGAACCACCAGGCGCTCCACGGAGTTATCATCGCGCCTCGACAAATGCCTAAACAAACTCAAAATCCGAGCCTGAACAATGGACGACAGCCGCTGCTTGATACCGAGCTCCTGGAGTATGGATTCGTTAGTCTGGAAGGCTGTCCATGGGATCTTTAACATTCTCCTCCAACACCACATTTCAAGAGCATCTATTTTTCTCTTCTCACACTCTCTCAGAGTCCATGTTTCAGCTGCGTAAAGGAAAATGGGGAAGACATGTGTTCTTACAAGTCTAATTTTCGTAGTCTTAGTGATATTACGGTTTCCCCATATTTTCCTTAACTTATCCATGGCCAACCTCAGAGCCATGTGTCGTTTCACTTCCTCAGCGCACCCAAGCCGTGAATATCCTGCTGCAATTTGGTGGGTAGACTAAGCGTCACGTGAAGACCGTAACGTACTCGTAGCTTAGAAAATTCTCAAAGAAATTATGTCGTTAATCTGACAAACTAATGAAATAAAATGTTTCGTAAGAAACTACTTTATAGATTTTTTATTTTATTTTTTCCAAAATCTTAGCTTGCCCACATACAAAACACGGCGAGTAAGTATTAAATGAATCAACAATAACAAATAGACAACACAAAGTGTCTCCTTGCAAAAAAGCCGGAACCATAAATCCATTTTTCTATTAAGAAGCACGGATACAGCGGGGGGTGAGGTCACGTCTTCCGTGGGGGTCCACTCTGACAGGCACTGTCAACGAGACGAGCGTTTCGAATCTGGCCCAATGTCCACTTGTCATTAAGTTTTTGTCTTCCCCTTCTTTTGGTTTTAGTTGAGGTGCCTGTACATACTGGTTTTCCAAATGTATGACATTTAATTGTTCACCTAATTCAAGTGAATATAAGTTGCCCTAATTTTTGAAAACGTGAAGTTTAGTCATTGAATTGGTTTCATTATTTCTTTTATGAATATTCTTTCCGTTGAATTTCTCTTAGACAAGTTTTGTCAAAAATGTTCAAAATCGCTGACAATACGGTTTCGTCTCTATAGAATGTCGATATACACCTACTATTGATGAATGTCTGGAATGCAATATAAGAAAATATATCATCGTTGAAACACCTATTGTGAAGATCAACAATCGTCAATAAGTATTAGGTTTTATTTAATGAACCCCAGTTTCCCCTGAACTCAAGAAAATCTCACCTGCAAACTATATTATTGCGAGTTTTAAAGTCTTAGAGTAAGCTTTAGAGTCTTGAGATCAATCAAACAATTGAAGGATGCTTGGTTCATGAGTTGTTTATATTAGAGTGCTTTTACATATCCTTTCATTTATTCACAAACAAAAACTTATCTTTCAAAATTTTTCTGTGCTTGCCATTCTTCTAGTCTGTGTGTCTTCAAGCTTTAACGAGGAGACAAAGTAACGACAAATGGTTGCGGATTGACGTCGCATTTATTTGCCGACATCCTCCATTATTGTGCAGATTTATTTGTTTCCGACGCAATCGGGAAACACTTTTATAATGGCGTTGTGACAGACACTATTATAATGGCCGTTTGATTAGTTTTTATTTAAAGATAGATATACGTTTTTTTTTATGTGAAATCGCTGGAAATCACTTTATTGGTTAAAAAAACAATGCACTTTCGATTGATGATCCATCAAGTGTAATCATTGAGAAATCAGCTATCACACCGAGGATTCCAGAATCTATTCCTAGGCAGTAAAAACATTTGTGTATATGAACATTTCTGTTCGTCGGCCTGACGTCTCTATGTATGTTTATATAAGCATGTTTAACAATTGATTAGTAGGTACCCATAGTACCAGATAGGTACCATCAACAAGCGTCTTACTTGAATCGGGGCTAGATGGCTTCTGGGAATATTGATGGAAATTATTCATTTATTGTATGTAACTGGCACAGTAGTCATTTCTTTCTTTCATACAAACTAATATTGGTGCTTTCAGGTTATGGACGCCGCAACATTTGTTGTAGTAGCTAACTTATTTAATTAATCAATCAATTCAAATAACTTTATTCAAAGAATTCTTTTACGTATTCAAAAGTATATGTCGTATACCATTACGAAGAAAGTATCGTCAATCATTGGAATAACTAGAAGTACTAAAACAAGCATGTGCAAAAAAGGCTTCCACAGCAGTACTAGTATCTTAATCGAGTTATACGCCCTTTTAGCGGCAAACGCATAGCGACATCTAATAATGCGGATAAAATAGTTGTGGCCATTTGCAATGCGAGACTCGTGTCAGGTAATCGAGTTAGCGCGGTCCGGCTGGTCATTACGTACGTGTACGCGACCTGTGTGGAAAGTTCTGGAAATGGCACCTCATAACGTGTGCTAATAGAAATCTTGATCTTATCTTGTTATAAGTGCCGACCGATGTGTAGTGAGCTTTTTTTAGAGTTTGTACGCGGTGCTTTTAATACCTCGTTTGCTTTACTCGATTGTAGCGAACAAAAATTTTGCACACAAATACCATTATTTAATCACGCACACATACACACACGCACTCACACGCCCACACATAAACACTCACGCACGCGCGCACACACACACAGTTTGCAATACCTACGCCTCTCCTATCTGGAGAAAAGCGATAATAGCGGTAACACAGTCCTATGACTAATGCGGTTCCGTACAACAAAACTGAAATTTCTTAATGTGATGCTTAATAAAAAATAACCCCTTTTTTATTTCAGGACTAATATTTTAAATTGTAGAAGTTTATCTTAGAGGAATACTATGTGTAACATAGTTACTTTGTAGAAAATCGTAGAGTAACATTGCTACGGCGTCCGCGACGAGGTGTTAATATGACTACGAAATTGCTTCCATGTTGCACGTGCGCCATTTTATGCCTATTTATTTTTATACAATTGGTATGTCTAAATACATAGTAAGTAGTAGATACGCGTGTTATGACAATGGATGCGAATATTTAAGTCCTAAATTAAAACTAAACAATAAAGTATTTTAAGGTAGTAGTATTATAATTCTGGTAGATACGTGAGAAACTTTTTATGTTATGTGAATAATACGTTTTCAAATATGCCATGACATTTCCATAGAACTAACTCTTTGCTTAGGTACTGCTTATCGCAATGATGCATCAGCATTTTCGTTGAATGTGAGATAATCCCGAGCTCTTGCGGAATACCTATTTCTTTCAGACACGATTGTTAGACGACTGAACTGAACCAGCTGATTTGAAGCATATTTAAGTTATGTATTAAACTAGAAATATGTTTAACCGACTTCAAAGAAGGATATATAAACCGTTTTATTTGTTTCTTGAATGGCATTAGTAGGTAAATGAGCTGAGGAATTAGCTGATGCTATCGAATATATAGAGCGTCGGTGGCTCAGTGGTGTGGACTGTCGCCTTCCTACCGGGAGGGCTGAGGTTCAAATCCCGACACGTACCAATGTATTTTCGAATTTTCGAAAATATATGTACGGTATCCGACGCTCTTACGGTGAAGGAAAACATCGTGAGGAAACCTTCATGCACGCCTGAAGAAGATTCGAAGGTTGTGTGTGAAGTCGTCCAATCCGCACTGGGCCCGCGTGGACGACTAAGGCCTAATCACCCTATACGGGTAGGCTCGTGCCCCTCGGTGGGGCGTTCAATGAGCTGATGATGATTGATCGAATATATTTATGTCGAATATCTTAACAATATACGTCGTAAACATTTTTCCAAAATATGCATTCCCTATTTTGTCATAAATCTTAATTTTTGATACATAATATGCCTTTATAGAAAGTTCAAACCAGAGAGAGTTCAAGTTAGAGATCGAGCTCACAATTTCTTTAGATAAGCAAATCAATTTTTGCCATTCGTAAAAATGTCCACATAATGTCATTGCTTACGCAACATTTTATTATTTCGCCTTTAGTTTTAATTTAAGTAAAACGGAAAAAAGAAGAGTGTACTTTAATTTTAAACGAAGGTTACAGTACACCTGGAAGGTGTCATAATTAGGCACAATGTTGAAACTGTATTTAATTCCACATGGCTCTCACTAAACCACCGTGACTGGATCAACTGGTTTAAGCCCGCTCAAAAATTTTGAAGGCTTAGTACTTATATCGGATAGATACTTCAAAATATAAGGCACCTCCAAATTCCAATTAACAGCACTGTGGCCACATAAAATCTTGTAATCTGAACATATTTCGAGTACAAAACATCAAAGCATTACCTGTCAAATTAATCCGAAACAACCGCTTATTCGAAATACTCGGGATTACGACATCCGAAACA
>PQWD01000431.1:0-157292 GCA_019425675.1 Leucinodes orbonalis
TTTTTATAGCGCTCTTCTATTCTTCAAGTTGTAAATATTTACAAGTTTTCAATTTCTCAGATAACGTATGAGGGGCACGCGTATATTTGCTGAAAGTGTTTCTTTAATATCCGCCGAGACTTATAGAGAATAAAGATAGTAAACAAGGTTTATGTTATGATGCACACATAATCCTTGTAATAAATCTTGTGTTACTATCAATATTGTTTGTGAAAGCAAAATAATAACTGCAAATATGGAGACATTATTAAAGAACACAAGTAGCAACCATATGTCAATTAATCAATGTTAATGGTAAGTGCTATGTTCGTACTCGAAATTTAGTTCTCTTACGAATAAAATAGTTCCTTAGAGAAACCCAGAGCATAGCCGCTCCATTGCCCGGAGTGACTCTGAACTTGTAAGTTAAGCCCGCAGTCTGTGTCCATGTCTCGATATGTAAGTACGGTAGGAAATTACTATCTGCAACGTTAAGATGTAAGCTCGCAGTGTCATGTCATTTTACTGAAATTTACTGACAGTATCCTTCGACCTTTGAAGTAACTTTTGAATGTTCTCGAGTGGTGTTCACGTAACGTGAAAGAGGCAGAGGCCGACCTCCGCCCAGATGAATTGATGACCTGGTTAAGGTGGCGGGTAGCAGATGGATGACAACTCGGATCGTTCCACGTGGAAATCAATTAGTGGAGGCGTTCGTTCAGCTGTGGATATAAGGCTGTAATGATAATGATGAACCTTTCGACCTGGAAAACAGCTTAAAAAGCAAACCAAAAGCATAATTGTTATGGTAAAACAACAAGAGATTTACTCGCGGTATGTTTAAATTAACTTAACTTTTTCTTAATTACGAGTATAATTGTCACGTCTTTAATAAATTGATTTCTTCATCAGGTTGTAGCCAAACATACTCCAAATAAAAATAAAACCTTCAACATAATATGCAAAAACATTAGAATAACTTATGCCTTCCCACCTTTTATGTCCTCGTTTCTTAATGAACCAAGCCAACAGCCTTACTTCCCTTCTTATTTTTATTATCTGTAGGAAGTAGTATATCATCGTGGCAGTGCGTCAAACGTGCTCCCTCCATGGGCTGTTTATGTCGGCTCGCGATAAATTTTTGTATTTGACATCCTTTTCAACATCCCTATTTGATGTTTATGCCGAATTTATTTACCGCTAAACGGCGTCTTGTTTACGCATTGGCCTTTACGTCGTTTATGTTTGTTCGCCATTTGACAGGGCGCACGGAAAGGCCGTTGTTAATGGTAATTTAATTGCTATTGGCATGGGTTTTGCGAAATAAACATAGCAAAATAAAATATGAACGAGTATTGAGTTTAGATCGCCGGGTGATGGGTCAATTATATTTCGTACAGTGAAAATCAATTTGTGCGATTTTCCAAAGTATATCGAGAAATTTCATGCTGAATCGCCAGTTTGTCTGAAGGGTCTCTTTGTTTCAGAGGGCACGTTAAGTCGTTGGTGATTCATTATATGGTTTAGTACCCTAACTACAAGCTCCTCTCTTAATATGGAGCTAGATGGCGCAGTGTGAGTGTCAGTGGATATTCATTTATTTATAAAGCTTTCAGTAATCATGTAATGTTAATTTGAAATCGGTATTTTATGCCATGTTTTTGTGAAGTCTCACAGGACAAAAATCCCATGTCCGTCTCCTAGTTTTGAGCAACACCTTACTTATTTTCTGTCAAATGGGTTCAGCTATTCTTGAGGTATAAAAAATGAAATCAATACCACTTTCATTGTTTTAGTAAACATAATGTTTTAATTTTTATTTCAATAAAATTTTTCAAAAGATATTTTAGGTATCTCTAAGTCATCACCATGCTCATTAAACGTTCCTACCGAGGGTAATAATCGTCTACGCAGGCCTAGTGCAGATTGGCCGAATTAAAGCACAACCTTTGAATCTCTTTGTATGCGTTCGCAGGTTTTCTCACAATGTTTTTATTCATCATAAGTGCGTTGGATAACGTACATATAATTTCCAAACTTCGAAAAGACATTGGTACATGGTGGGATTTGAACCTGCGCCCTCTAGATCGGAAGACTCTACATGAAGTCATCATGATTAAATGAAATTTGATACAAAAATAAGATTCCATATTAATCGAGTTCTGCAAATATTTTATCTTCAATTACACGTTTCTAATTCTGACCTAAAATTAAGCAGAAATAGGACAAGATTAATATCGCGCCAAAGGTTTTGGGTTAATTTCCAATTGAAAACTCAATAAATATTTGATTTCAATCAGTGGCTTGTTCATATTATGTGATTGGATAAGGAGAGAATCCACGAGGCGAGGCGAAAAACAAACCGAGAGAGATTGTTATTATTGAACCATTTGCTGTATTGTTCGCTCGCTCTGTAGGATGAGTGGTTTAATTGGTTATTGTTTAATTAAACTAAATGACTGATTATAGTGTCACTATGCTATACAAATTGTTGTATGTTTCAGGTTAAGGTTTAAATTTCTTTTTTATAGACCGATGACTTGCGAAAGGTCGCTGGTGGAGGCTGGATGAGGAAAGCGGAGGACCGGGATGTCTGGCGCAAAATGGGGGAGACCTATGTCCAGCAGTGGACTGCGATAGGTTGAACAGGAAGCTCGCTGTCATGCGAATTTATTTTAATAAAATGAAATATAAGAAACATACAAATAAAATGAAAATTTTGAAAAACATACTTGTGCAAGTTGTAACTTGTGGGCCCAATGTGATTCGTGGATGCTAACAATTCCAACCAAGTTGTTAGGACAGCCTAACGTGCCACCCAACAGACAAAGGGAAAAATAAATATATAAAGCTCACACTTTGGTCCCAAAGGGGTAGGCAGAGATAATGGAGCACCACTTTGCGCGGTCCTGACTTACTTCTCTAGCTTCATTCACAGCCATAAATCCTTTCATACACATTTTTTTGTTTGTCCTGCTTGGGACACCCAGCCTTCTTAAGCACTTGAAAAATTCGGTCAGCTAAGTCCTTTTGGGTCATCCCCGCCTCATGTTTGCCTCCACATTCGCACAATGAACTTGCTTTGCTATGGACACTTGGAGCGCATAAGGAGAATAGTCCTTTCACTCATAGCTCCTAGTGTCCATACCATTCCAACATGGGATGGTATCCACTCTTTCTACTTTTGACACTACATTTACAGAGGGAATTGAGATGTTATTTATTATTTACGTTCAACCTTCCGATGATCGACCATTGTGATGATAACTCCCAGTAATCCATATATCCGTAGACTCGTTTAACACAAATTAGTTAAGATCATTGTTATTTTAAATAAATTATTTTTATTTGAATTAGGAAGTGGTATACTTACTATGAGTTATATCCCTGTTGACTTGAACATAATCTGTTTATATTGATCTGGGTGCTTCTCTGTATATTATGTATTTACAAAAAAATAGATAAATATGTTTATACGTTGTTGAGTACCCATTATACACGCTAGGTTATGATGTGTAAATTTCTGTGTCTCTGGATATTTAAACATTAATGACCATGACTTTTGTCTTACCCAGTCAAGTCCATCTTGTCAGAAAGATTCATTTAGGCTGCTCAGTATTCTAAGATTTGCAAGCTTTATACTTCTGTATTCTGTGATACAAGAAACATTTTGTAAAATTATAATGCTGCTTTAAGATGAATAAATGTTCAATAAAGGCAAGGAATAACACGAAGTTGGTTTCATATTATGTTAAGCGGGGTATTTGGAATGTTTATAGGAAACTCGTTGCTCGCCCACCGGGTCGGTATGCCTGACTTGCATCAATCTTCGATCAGAATGTAATGGGGTTCTTTGGTGCTCCCTTGAGATCGATGGAGTAACATTTAACCTCACAAATTGAGGAAATCGACAACAACCGGAAGGATTCCATTTGAAGGCATAATTGAAAATTTAACTTCTTCTATTACGATGTTGATAGTTTGTTAGGAAAGGTTACTTGGCCAATAAGAAAAAAATCTGTTCTTCAAGAATTAAGAAATCATCATCATCAGGCCTTATCCATCTTTTCAGATGATTGAAGCAGCGCCTAATCGGAGAGAGCAAAGACGCTCGTGACTAAATAAGCCGATTCTAGAACGACACTTACGTCGCACTTATCGCACGCAAATTGAGAGTCCGTTGTACCGGACTGCTCATCGCGATTATGCCTTTAGCCCGTTTTTTGGCTAAGTTGAGGAACAGGCGTCATCGTGGTCTTACAGCCCTCGGAGATGATCCTCCTCCACACTACACGGTCTGAAGCCAGGTCCTCCACACTTATCGAGGTCGATATCAAACGCGATATGTCGCGTTCGCGCAATCTTTGAAGCGTAATAAAGGTCTCCCAACTTTACGTTTTGCAAACGCGACTTGACTCAACAAAGTTTGCCTCGGCAAACGAGTGCTGGGCATACGGTGCACATGCCCTAGCCATCGCAAGCGCCTCTGCTTGAGTAAAGCGGTGATGCTAGGCAGCTGTGCTATTTCCAGCACTCTCTCATTTGTCACCTGTCTTTCCAAGTGATGTTCAAATGCTCCGAAGACACCGCATGTGGGAAGGTTTAAGCCGACGTTCCTGCTAGCGTACGACGTCCAGGTTTCAGCCCCGTACAAGAGTATGCTCAAGACGCATGACTGATACACACACGAAAATACGTGAACACAAATACGGAACAACAATTTTACTCGCCTTTTAGAATGTGAAACGTCAACTCTTAAGAGATGCAGTGTCATTGGGAATTAATGTTAGCAGTGTTTCTTCCTCCTAGGAAACAGATGTTAGTTCACTCATGCCTTATATAATATAATAAATTTATTTTGTTTTTAGGAAATATATTTTGGGGGCCATAGCTTCAATGAGCCATGTATCGAGCATAAATGCCTCTCAGCTAGTGCTGCCAGGTGTCTGATTTGCGCGGATCCGATTTTCAGGCGTCTGAGGATGAGTCCCGATGGGGACGCTAAATATCCCGATTAATTCAAGAAGAAAATTAGATGTTTCATTTAAAAATATATGTTACGCTACGTAACTTCTACTATTGACATCACTGTCAAATTCTAAATGGCACGTCGCGTCACATAATATTTTTATTGTCACCTGTAAGTTGTTGTACTAAGCCTAAGTGGCTGACTAACCAGTTTTATTTTTCAGGGTTAAACATCTGATTGAATGTTAAATTTAAACACTATGAAGGAATGAAATCAGTCAGAAACATCGAAAATGAAAACTAAGTATTTTGTGATATCCTTCTTCAAAGGTTATCACAAAATAATTTCAATACGAAGATTCATTAAGGAAGTAGTTCTAAGTTGAAAACCATTAGTAAACTCCTGAATTTTGTTTCTAGTGTCATTATTCCAATAAAAGTCCTTCGGTGGGAGCAAGTCTCAAATTGCTAATTTAGCATTGTATCTAAATATAGATAGTAATCAACAAAAAATATTACTTTGTAACAAAAGGAACGTTATTCAAGTTGAAATATAATATTTTATTCGTAGTTATCTGAAGGACACATTTATTAAATAAAAATGAAAGTGAACAATTTTAAAAATGTCTTTTGTCCTCATTGAACGAAGAGTTATTTGCAAAACAAAATTTGACACGAAATATGAAAACAATAACGCTCAAGGACATTTCACTATGACTAGTTGAGATTGTATTACTGAAAAATTATACTGTAAGTGTTTATTATCTTTATGTCTACAAATCGGCCTTTTTCATACTTATATATGTATTTATAATGATTTTATACTTTGAAAAGTGAACTCACCTGAAGGTAAGTGTAAGGTCTGTCCATGTCATATTAATATGCTGTGTTAAAGAAATCATAGATTTGGAATTAGCGCGCTATGAAAAATATAGATGCTAGGTTTTTTACCCAGAAATTAATTTCATTGATAACATTTATTGTTTAAACCTTGTAATTATTGTCAATTTGACAAAAATGAGGTAAGTCAAAAGTACGAAGATGTCGTACGAGTAACAATAATTTTGCAGCGAAATTGTTTTCAAGCATTTGTGTTTTATTATCAATTCTTTTGAATAAAAAAAATATTATCTTGTTTTTTCTTACGGTAATGGATGAGCGTTTAAGTAACAACACATTCTCAATAAACCAGGTTAATAAGTGTTATTATTTTAAAAACTGTAATTTATTTAAAAGTGCATTTCACGTTCTTTCAGTAGGTCGAGTTGCAATTTGGATTTTTGGGAACCGAAGCCACTTGAAGAACTAACGAACGAACTTCTGGATCTGCCAAATCGCAAAGGCGCAACACAGAGAACAGTCCCAAATTTGTTTCATTTACGTCAGCTCGCAGAATGCCTTCCTTACAATATCACGTATGGGGATTTGTAATTAAAAGTCTGTACTGTGTGTAATTCATAATAAATACGATTTGTATAGACAAACTTCGCAGCGTAAATAATAAGTTTTTCTTACGCTGCAAAGCTTTTTTTTCGGAATGTACTGTCGCTGTTGGCCTCAGGTGGTCTTCACAGCTTCAACGGATAATTGGCGACTCTCAGCCCAAAAATTAAAAGCCTAAGGGTGTCCCAGAGTGGCACGCAAACCTCGGCTTAGGGCGTTGCAGGGGGGGGTGCTAGGTAACCTAGTATACGTTTGCCTGCCTTGAATTATTCCCTGAGCGATACGACCGGGCAACCTTTAAGAAAAGAGCATATTACCACTTAAAAGGCCGGCAACGCATTTCTATGCCCTCTGGTATTGCAAGAGTACATGGGCGCCGGCGTCATTAACCATCAGATGAGCCGTTTGCTAGTTTGCCCGCTATCACATAAAAAAATTGTTTGAGGAAGAGCTGCAAAGCTTGTCGTCGTGTCGTGTTTTTAAATTTACTCACATTTAAAAATATACATTTCGCGTTTACAGCCAATAAATATACTGCGACTAAGGATGGCTGTGCTTACAGGTGCTATAAGCTTTATGCTCATAATGTAAGGTCATTTTAATTTTATATGTGGAAAGTTTTATCGATTTGTTAACCCTTATTAAACGATTATTTACTAACTATGGTTAAATCATTACGAGCTCATTCCATTAAGTAGATTTTGCGCTTCTTATTTCGTAGAATATTATTTTGATTAACATTATTCTTAACTAAGTAGGTAGCTAGTTAACACCGTATATTTCAGCAACATTATAAACTTTATACCTATTTTTATTCTAGAGAAGCCAAATATTAAGTTAACAACGCCATTTCAATAAGAATTCTCATAAAATATGAACCCTAAAATCTTGTAAAGATACAAAGGAAAATAAAATTTATAGCGTATTCTAGTCTAAACGCCTACATTATGTTCGAAACCTTTTAGGTTCCCGTTCTCTATTAGGCTGTTATAAAAAGACAACTAACAGCCCTGAGGAGCTTCTAAAAGGCTAACAAATTCACCCCTTTATCACTCAAAGTCACGATAAACTTGTCGCTCCTAGACGTGTTGGATACAAAATAAGCGCCACACCTGTATGTAAGACACCTCTCTCCCAATACGTAACAGCAATCTATTCGAAAGCCATACATCTTACAAGTGCAAGAATGCTAAGGGAAGGGTTCAGTTGGGTTAACTGTGACAAAGTGAAGACGCGACTTTAGTATATTTATTTACACTTCAAACTCGACTTTTTTGGCAAAAACACAAATGCCAGTCTATTATTCAATGTTGCCAGTGTATAGGTAAATAAAACATTGCAGGCCAGCACTTTGAAGTGTGCCTGCCAATCCGTGTTGTCGTTTTGAATATTTTTAACAAAGCTTTGTGGTCACAGTGAAAATATTTGATACTCTGCAGGTGACGCGTGTTTTTCATCGGGAAAACAAAATAGTGTCGCTATTGAATGCTCCCTCTTTAGTGTTGACTGAATTGCATTTCAAGTTTTTCAAATTATCCGATACGTGTTTCAATTGCATGTTTACATTTTTTTATTCGGAATGAATAGAAATGGAATTAGCGATTCGCCACACTTGACCCGTTTACATGTGGTTTACTGGCAGATATTAAAAAC
This sequence comes from Leucinodes orbonalis, assembly GCA_019425675.1. Taxonomy (NCBI): domain Eukaryota; kingdom Metazoa; phylum Arthropoda; class Insecta; order Lepidoptera; family Crambidae; genus Leucinodes; species Leucinodes orbonalis. The sequence continues at coordinate 8,044 of PQWD01000431.1, forward strand.
TGATACGAGTACAATCTCGACACGAGTGTCATTGTTTAGTTGTATGAGTATTCAATTGTTATATACGAGTGCAAACCATGTTTTATGAAATAGCTCAAAAAGGACAACGTTAATTTTATTGTTAAAAATGTAAAAAAGTTTTGGTAACATGCAAAAATACAAAACATTTAAAAATATAATATTATGGATAAAATAATCAATCATATTGTTTAACTCTTTGTCGTGTAAAATTAGAAAACTTTTATTTGAAAAATTGATTTGACTTTTCCGATGATTGATTCGCTTTAAATTAATATGGCAGTGAGATTTTATTATGACTTGCATTTCGTAATTTTAATATATAAATGAGTTTGAATAAGTTAAAAAAAATAAGAATCTTAAAAAATTGGAGAACATAGAAGGCCGAACTATTTTTCTTGAATTAAAATAATACACATGATTTTAATTGCGTATCAATTATCTTTATAACAGATTCTGCTAGCATAATCTGGCGGAATCTGGCTTCGCAGCAGCTTAAGCTTTTCGTGATACAGTGTGTATTTCTTAAATAAATCTAATTTTATATTATTATTTTTCTCTCTCTCTTCAACCTATCGCAGCCCACTGCTGGACATAGGTCGCCCGCATTTTGCGCTAGATATAGATAAATTATGTAGATCTTTATAATTAAATTAGGCTGATCTAAAAGGTGAATGCAATATTCCATTACAAACCTATTTTCATAGTTGATTTTCTCTTTCAAACCTATCCCGGTCCTCCGCCTTTCTCATCGAGCTTCCACGAGCGACCTCCTAACCTATTATTATTTATGTTTATTTTATTATTTGTTTTTATTTTATATAGGTTGCTACTATTTTTTTTTCTTTTATATGTGTGTCAAGGTATTTATCAATGTTATTTTAATTTTGTTTTATTCTGTTTTGTGTATATTTCTTTTTGTGTACGGTCGAGTTTTTTTCTTTCTTAGTACATATCAAAGAAAGCTATATATCCACAATTAAATCAGTCAGTTTAATGTTAATCTTCGAGTTAAGATTAAAATTTGATTAGTAGGTACATAAAATTATTATGTCATACAAAGTTAACGGACCATTTTACTGAACTTACCAATTTTACACTTATTAACTTCAAATGGTTACTGTTTCAGCGGTTTACATGAAGCGAGCATGACGAGCAATTTCTTTGGGGAAGTTCAGAGGTTTTCTGCATCTAATATCCAAATGCCACGTCACGGGCCAAGCGTCTTTGCACAAAACATTCCGCGAAATAAAAAGAGAGGCAATATTTTCCCATTTTCCCGTAGTTAGTGAGGTGTGAATAAAATTTCGCTTTGATTATATAGTAAGGCTTTGAACCTTGTTTTCTATTTGACCTGTACAATAGTTTTTATAAATATAGGCTGACCTAAAATATGTATATTAGATTTAGAAATATGTAGACTAGCTGTTTTTTACCAATGTCAATATGTTTGGCAGGTAGGTTAAATATGTATACACATATATAATTAACCGACAAGTGTAAAGCATCTATTCATAAATATTACGGCAATGTGAAAAGCCGATGGGGAATATTTTTTCCTTGTTTTTGGAGTCAGTTGTGAATAATATTAATTTTTAGTTTTATACTGAGGCTATAAAGGTTGTATTTGACCTGCAGATCTTTTATAATTAAATTATAATACTGATCTAAAAGGTAAATGCGATATTCCTTTACAAACCTATTTTGATAATTGTTTCTCTCTTTTCAACCTATCGTAGTCCAGTGACACATAGATATTGGTCCTTTCCATTTTGTGCCAGATATCTCGATCTTCCGGTTTCATCATCCAGCTTTCACTACTTTTCACTAGTCGCAGTTCTATCATGCCGGAGGGCGTCCTACGCTACTTTTGCCAAGAAGCGGTCTCCGCTCTAGATCTTTTCTGCCCTAACAGTTACCTGCACTGTGATACGCGTGACCGGCCAACTACAACTTCAACTTACTGATTCAGCATGCTATATTGGTAACTTTAGAAAGAAAGTTGTTTTTAAAGTTTTGATTTGTGTGATAGGTGACTAATGGGAATGTTCAATGTTTATGGATAAGCGCAACTTATATAGAGCGTCGGTGGCTCAGTGGTGTGGACTGTCGCCTTCCTACCGGGAGGGCTGAGGTTCTAATTCCGACACGTACCAATGTATTTTCGAATTTTCGAAAAATATATGTACGTTATCCGACGCTCTTACGGTGAAGGAAAACATCGTGAGGAAACCTTCATGCACGCCTGCGAAGAGATTCGAAGGTTGTCTTCGAATTCGAAGACAAGTCTATGTGAATAAAATTTGATTTCGTGTTGTTGAAACATTGTAAACAAACTTGAATTTATGCTATCATATTTTTTATCAGGTTCAAGAAAATTTTATTGATATTATGATTCATTATACGTAAATATAATTGTATCTGTATGTTTTACGGTCACTTTGTCTTATCTTTTATTGTAAGAATGGGCCAATGTTTGAGATATTGAACTGCTTTACGCTTTTTGAAACAGTAGACCTCTATTGTAAGGTAACTCGAATTCTTTATATACGAAAATAAGCACATATAATTAATATAAAATATCAGAACAATACAAATAGACATGCATACGCATACTAATGTTTGTACTGCCCGTATTTTGAACCTGCAACCCTTGCCCATTCTTGCCGTAGCATGATGTAAAGATCATTAAATATAATACACTTTTATATAGAACATGCCTTGTTTGTTTAACATAAACGTTAATCATTAAAGTACAATACAAAATACGTTATTAGTTCTTCAGAATTACTATTGGATGGACAAGGAAATAAGAGAGGGTCTCCCAAGCGGCCGAACTAATCTGTTAGCGAGAGATTCGCATAGCCGACATACTCTTGGGGACTCTGAAAATATCTTTGCTTCTCAGCAGGGTTATCAGCACCTGGTATTATAGTTTTATTTCATGGGAACGTCCAAGGCTTATAAAAAGGCGGTATATTAGAATTTTGGAAAGACCATTCATTTTGATTAACTTTTTTTTATAATGTGAGACAAGGTGTTTACTGTTTAAGGATGGTAGTAGTTAACACCCACCAATCTGCATTGGGTTCGTGATGGTTTACAACCCAATAATTAAATTTCATAAAATAAACAAATAATAATACCTATTTGTGTTTTATTTATTTATTATTAATGTAACATTTAATTTATATATTAAAAAATAGTATTTTTTATTTTAATATGTAAAAAAATAGGTACTTAAAATTTTGCGCCTCTGTACTAAAAAATAAGTTTATCTTTCTAGGGTTAAGACGTCGGCAATTACACAAAGGGCTAAGGTCCGATCCCCGGGTGGTACAAACATTTGTGTGCATGAACATGTCTGGGTGTTTCTATGAATAATTTGTATGTGTGTGTTTACAAAAAATATATATGATGAAAAATACAAGTTTCACGCTTAAATTGGGGCTAGATGGCGCTGTGTGAATGTCAGTGCACATATTAATTTATATGCTGGTCGATTAAAAATATTCTGCATTTCAAAGCACGGTGGGATCAGAGCTATTTAATTTACGATCGAGTATGACATAGTTAAGAAAACATCTAGCTAACGCAAAATAAACACAAATTAATGCCTTTTAAATTTATACTCTAGCTCTGAGCCGAACTTCAGACCGATTATGTTTACAAGAAATTTACGAATTTCAAAAGTATTAGTTTTTTAAACGATCAAACTTAAAATAAAATGTTTATATAAACATAGACTAAGCAAAGTTTATAAGTCAAAGCGTGTGTTTTGTGATTATTACACTGCAGACGCTTAGGACAAAAATGTATAGATTTAAATGACTGGGAATGTATGTTATCAATCAAAAGACCGCCGGTGGCTCAATGGTGTGGACTGTTGCCCTCCTACCGGGAGGGCTGAGCTACCCGCCACGTACCCAATATATTTTCAAATTTTCAAGAATATATTCACGTTATCCGACGCTTTTACGCAGAAGGGAAACATTGTGAGGAAACCTGCGCACACCTGCGAAGAGATTCAAAATTTGTGCGTGAAGTCGTCCAACCCGTACTGGGCCCGCGTGGACGACTAAGGCCTAATCACCCTATACGGGTAGGCTCGTGCCCCTCGGTGGGGACGTTTAATGCGCTGTTGATGATTATTATGTATGTTATCATCAATTTACGGGAGTTTCTTGCCGTAGTTCTCAGTTCAATTATCATAGAATTGAATGAGCCATTTTTTCGTTCTCTTTTTTCATTTGATCAATGCAAAGCTACGTGCACAAATACTTTGTCGAAAATTTAGTCATTACAAGTAAATAAAAAATCGGATAAAGAAATAAAGTGCTGAAAGTACCTATGATTTGTAGTCATTACATTAAAAAGAGTTTTTATTCATACTTACTAATCCATCATTTTACGGTTATTCGTTCCATATTTTTCGGTTCAATCCCAAAAGATGGATTGGTGAGCAACAGCTGTAAAATGCTATGTCTATATATGTACTCTTAATATACACGAAACAAGCAACCCTAGTATCAATTTTCCCCATATGTCGACAAATTCCCAGTTCTCAGAAACGGATTATGATTTATGAAAAGCAAACGTTAATGTATATTTTGAATAAAAGGGCAGGATCAAAGTTCTTTAGCGGAGAACACAGTTAACAATATACGTTAAAAGAGTGCCTACGTGGTTATGTAGTCAATTGGGCTTAAAACGTAATACGGGGGTCGCTGGTTCGAAACCCGCGAGGAAACTGTTTAGGTAAAAAGTCACAAAGTGCGATTTTTTCCAATGTAGTAAGGGCATTGCAGGCTGAATCAACTGATTACCCGAAAAGAAGGGCACGTTAAACGACTGTTTAACTGACTAGTCCCTGTTACGATCTTAAGTAGTCTTTATATATATTATATATATAATACATAATTCTTTGTCTCTCTTCTACCTATGGCAGTCTACCACTGGATATATATATATATTATATATAAAGTATTCGTAACTGCCATAGGTAGAAGAGAGACAAAGAATTTTATGTATTTTATTTCTTATGTCTGATAATAATTATATTAGTCTGGGTATTACAATGTATATTTTGTATGCATTTATTAAAAACAATTTATTTAGGACAGTTTAAAAGACATACACTTATTACATTGACAATATACATTAGTGAGCGATACTTACAAACAAGTAGTGATGCCTTAATTACAAACTGCCACGACAAGCACAGCTGACATGGAAACAGTTTTGCAAATTAAAGTTAAACAGAATTTAATGTAAATAACATACATAATACTAACTTTTTAGAGTATAGGTTACAAGTGAGAACAAGAATAACAAAATTATGCTAAGACATAATTAAGACTGCCCCCTAAGAATATTAATTATATAAGTTATTGAGATTAATCTCGTTGATACATTCGTTGTTTAGTACCCACAATACAAGATACATACACGTTTAATTTGGGACTGAAAAAGCCAAAGTGTGCAAATACAGGGGTCTTGGCTCCGAATATGATTTCGTCCCATTCGGTGTCGTGACCCTTGGTCCGTGGGGCCTAGCGCTATGAGGCTTTTTGAGGAAATTTCGAAACGATTAGTCGACGTCATAGGAGACCGAAGATCTGGCAGGTACCTCGCTCAAATAATTAGTTTAGCGAATCCAAGAAATAACGCTGCCAGTATCTTCGGAACCTTACCCAAAGGGAGTTCTTTTAATTCTTTTGTTTAGTTGTAAATTATATTCTTTAAGGATTTTAGTTTTAGGTTCGTTTTATAGTGTTTTTATATTGAAATTTTTCATAAAGTGTTAATGACAAATTGGGATTCGATGGCACCGTGAATGTCAGTAAATATTGTTTATGATGTCGCTTCTTTCGTAATATGTATTCAAAGCTGCCTACTACATCGAAGCCACATGAAAGTATGGAAGGTCCACGAGCGCGCGTGCCACGTACATTTTTGCATCGGCATGCAGCACTCACTCCCGGCAGTTATCGAAATTCCTCTGTTACTGCGTGACAGAGGTATCTATGGAGTGGGCGATTGGTTAGTTTTACTCAAGGATTTGCTTTCTATGAAAATGCATGTTTCATTCAAATATGCAGCGGGTGTCTCCGGTTTAAATGTTTATTATACTGAGGCCGCAGATGGCCTTAGCAACTTCACAGGGGAAAGCTAGAAAGTTTGTTTCTGATAGTACGAGCTAAGAATTGACTCAAATAGTCTTAAAAGTACTAACAGAATGTTTTGTAAGGCTGGTAACGTCATATTATACCGAAAGCTGAAGAGTTTATTTCTTTGTTTCAAAGCGCTATATAATATTATTTATCATAATAATATATATTGTGTCAATAAATATTTTATCTTTCTTCTTCCTTTATAGTTACTTTTACTTTTTTAATAGCTATAAAACGAAAGAAATGTGGAGTCAGTAAAAACTGTAGCAAAGGCGTAATAAGTCCGCGATAATTTTTAAGGATATTATATTCGTATGAAAATAAAATGATATCTTTTCTCGGTAACTTAGTATTAAGGTTGAAATTAAAATTTATTAACACCAAAACTTTTTTAAGAATAATAGATTAGTACAATGGATGGAAATCGCACATATCAGATTGCCGTATTAAGTCTCCATTCAAACAAACTTTTATTCCGCCAGCAGAAATTTAGATTACAGAACGAAAGTTTTTTATCAATATCCGGCGCTAGTCTCCAAAGATTTCGGTGTTCTCACATAAGTTAGGTGAGAATTTGCCGAACATTCTATAGCAAAGAAACCTCGCTTATACTCGTACAATGAACTTACAGGCTACGGGCCGGTAGGTATGCGTAGTACTTGCTCGAACCCACATAGCCTTAATGTTAACGCTTATTGTTTATATCATGTTTAGGATGTGCTCAAAAGCAAGTCCATCATAAATAAAAACAAATATATATCATGAGTGTAACTAAAATCTTATTTAAAAGAGTACTTAAATTTTCAAGATACTGAACCATATAAAGCTACAGATTTACTACTTATAACAGTTTAACAGCGCAATTTTGATCGTCGGCGATTGAACAGCAATTTATGCGTTAATCTAAATAAATATCCACTGACATTCACACAGCGTCATCTAGCCCCAAGTTAAGCGTGAAGCCTGTATTATGGGTACTAAACAACGGATAAACATACTTATATACATTTTTTTTGTAAATACATACATTTTATACTTATAAAACATCCAGACCAATACAAACAGACATGTTCATGCACACAAATGTTTGTACTGCCCGGGGATCGAACCTGGAAACCTTGGTGTAGCCGACGTCTCGACCATTACACCAAATGGGTCATCATTTAGTAATCGTAGTCGTTATCAACGACACAATATCATTAACTAGCCTATCAAACCCATCAGCAGTACAAAGGCCTTGTGACGCAGCAGTGCCATGAAGAGGTAAGGCCGTAGACTACCACACGGACCCATGCAGATTGTTGAGTCTTAACAACTACCATACAAAGAAACCAACCTTAACGTGCCTTTTGAGATAGGAATAACAACCAAAATATTTAGGAATCCATTCCATAAGTATAAAATAACAATAGCGTTGGTGGCTCAATGGTGTGGACTGTCGCCCTTCCTAACGGGAGGGCTGAGGTTCAAATCCCGCTACGTACCAATGTGTTTTCGAATTTTCGAAAAATATATGTACGTTATCCAACCCTTTTACGGTGAAGGAAAACATCGTGAGGAAACCTACGCACGCTGCGAAGTGATTCAAAGGTTGTGCGTGTAGTCGTCCAAGCACTGTGCCCGCGTGGACGACTAAGGCCTAATCACCCTATACGGGTAGGCTCGTGCCCCTCGGTGGGGACGTTTAATGAGCTGATGATGATGATGATACGAATAATATTACCTTAAGCGATTATTGATCGCTACAGTTCAAATTCTCCATTTTGTTGCACTAAAATTTCGCCCGCGTAAAACATGCGCACAGTGAATAGATACAGAAATAAAGTTTCCAGTGTAATTTGTCACAAACACAAAAGTAGTTTCGCCACGTAGCTAGAATGGCGCTAGCGTGTTGTCCCGCGGGTGTCGTAACAGGTATGTAAGGGGACATATAACAAGATGTTTGACTCTATTAAATGTGCTGAGCCGCATCATTAGCGTGCTGCAGTAGCCATGTTATAAATTTTATTCTAGTGATTGCACTCTATAGATCCCGCCACGTAACTACGTACGTACGTACATTATCCGACGCTCTTACGGTGAAGGAAAATATCGTGAAGTAATCTGCGCACACCTGCAAAGAGATTCAAAGGTTGTGTGTGAAGCCGGCCAATTTGCATTGGCCCGCGTGGACGACTAATACCTATACACCGTTTACCGGTAGGCTTGTGCCCCTGGGTGGGGACGTTTCATGAGTTGATGATGATGAAGCGGACAGGAGATTAGGCCATTTAATATAAAAAGTACATTACATTGTACCTACAGTATATTGAGAAAGCCTATCCTTTCTTTACTGAATGTTTTATCACTGAGCACGTCAACAAAAGTACGTCTTATTGCAAAATATTGAGATAACAAACTTTAATACGAATGAAAACCCTCCGTAGACAGATGAAAACAAACAAAAGTTTGATGATCCCGCGAGATGGTAAAGTTGCGATCTTTGAATGGTACAAGTTGTATTAAACTCATATTCTACCAACATGTCGGATGGTTTCTTCTTTTAGCATTAATGTTTTAATAAATCATGTTGAAAATTAAGATATCGTAAATAACTTTACTAGGTGGTAGATTCGATATTGAGTCGTCTAGGTTGGTAGACTGTTTTACTGATATCTGCAGTGCCAGATATTCCAGTAGAATAGGAGTATTATGCACTTCTGTGTTTTGGGATGAGGGCACTGTAGCTAGTAAAATTACCGGGTATAAGACAATATTACTTCAGCTTTTCTGGTACAAACATAGATTTAGAATTGGCTCGCTAATCTACATAGGCGCTGACGTATCATTAGAGTTATACTATTTAAGATATAACATTTACCTCCCAGGGCTTGTTGAGCTAGTGGCCAACGCATTCAGTTAATGACCGCGTAAGTTAATTATAGTACTAGTGGGTCAGTGGATGGGTGACCGAAAAAAATATCTCAAATTGCTTCGTGCTTTGGAAGGAATATAGAGCCGATGGTTCCGGTTACACCCGATGTCGATTGACGTCGGTGGCTCATTGGTGTGGACTGTTGCCCTCCGATATGGTATGATATGTACTTTATCCAACGCGTTGCTTGGTTGACTAAGAGTTTCTAAAGAGAAAGATGATCTGGGGACACGGCAGTGCTCCTGCCAAGTCGAGCGCGAAGCAAACACTGCTGTACCATCCTTTACAGGACCCATTTCGCTGCATTTTAAGGCCCCAATTTGAGAACCTTTGGATAATACCAGGGCGCTGAAATTTTTGTCATATAGTAAGATATAATAACATACTTTAAATCCAAAATTTCAAGTCTGTAGGTCACTTAGTTTCGACGTTAAGCGAAAGCAAAGTTTCGCATTTTCGACAGATAGACACTCACTAGCTCACTCATGATTATCAAAATAGAACTAGTACTTCCCATTAACTCAGAGAGCTGAAATTCGGTACAGAGTTAGGGTTTAATGATTACATAAAGAGAAAACTATAAAAACTTGGATAATCGAAGATCTGGAGCACCTGGTGATCCTGCTTAGATAATAAAATCATCAAAATAGAACTAGTACTTCCCATTAACTCAGAGAGTTGAAATTTGGTACAGAGTTAGGGTTTAATGGCTATACTTTATTATTATGGTTAATGTTGTGTGACTTAAAGTGCAATGGTGTCATGGAGCACCTGGTTGTGTATCCTTGTATTCTCTTCAACGGCCAAGTCACACAACATCAAACATAATAATAAAGTAATCGCAGTAAGGAACCTTAGACTTGGCACGTCTTTGTCTTGATTTCATTACTTTTTAGAGATAATCAAGCAGCTCCATCGAGACTTGGCTAGATTTTTACAGAATGTTTTTGGTGGGATTCCATATTACGAAATGAAGCTTTTATATCCCGGTGGTTAATAGGTTTAGTCTGATCTTCGTCGTTCGTTCGTTTCGTGATTCCAAGCAAGAGTCAGTAAGTCGATCAAAACTGACACACGAGTTGGTTTCGTTAACAATGAAGTACAGAAATAATTTCTTTTTTAATCTAAGTTGTAGATAAAATATTTAATATACGTTAATATAACTTGATTTTTTAAACTTGATATAGATTAAAACTTTGCCTATTGTCTTTTCAATATTTTACACCAAGGTAACAATTGTTACGATCAAAGGAACCTCCTATCCTGTAATTAAAATATGTACTCGATAGAATGATATTATATTTTTATTATTTCTTTCAAATATGTCTTACACTTTAGGTAAGTTTGGCAGTCTAGCGAGAAATATAGTATCTATTTAATATTGTTAAACTACATTCATGTTCAAAGTATCCTCACGCCAAACGTTCGCACCTCTGACGGCTACAATCTATTTTATTGCCTCTTCAAAAGACGGGAATATACTTCAAGAAAATATTACATCCAGAAATTCAGACAATAGAAAATTATGTAGGTAAAATGTACAAGTATTACTCCTAGTCTTCCTACAAGTCATATGAGTTTCCAAAATTTGTACACAAAAAAGCCAATAAATACAGTAAGTACTTCCTTAACAGAGCGTCGGTGGCTCAGTGGTGTGGACTGTCACCTTCCTACCGGGAGGGCTGAGGTTCAAATCCCGACACGTACCAATGTATTTTCGAGTTTCGAAAATATATGTACGTTATCCGACGCTCTTACGGTGAAGGAAAACATCGTGAGGAAACCTTCATGCACGCCTGCGAAGAGGTTCGAAGGTTGTGTGTGAAGTCGTCCAATCCGCACTGGGCCCGCGTGGACGACTAAGGCCTAATCACCCTATACGGGTAGGCTCGTGCCCCTCGGTGGGGACGTTTAATGAGCTGATGATGATGATGATGACTTCCTTAACACACCTACTACCTAAAAGCAGCTCGTGACAGTTTCCTGTCCTTTCTCGCTGATAGTAAAGAGTTTCGTTATGATTTCTACTTTTGGTACGTGGGTTTAGTCCCAGTTTTCCCGTAATTTTCTTTTATTTATTGTTCCATTAACTTTACTATGGACAATAATGAAATAAACTAAAGAATATTACAGTAATGATTAAAACAAAACATGCTAAAATAAATAGATTGATAAAATTAAAAACAGTTTTTTTGCTTAGATAGTGAGTTAGTTAGAATTTTACACTTATAAAAACTGATAGTTGTTACTACTAATATCACAGATAAAATTAATATACCGTTATATCCTAAATTATAAGTATTTGCAGATATAAGAATCTCTAGTCCTACTTTAAGACCAGTCTTACCCCTGTCACAGAAAATGTTTGAATTCAACTACTATACAAATCAAATTGTAAAATATGATAACATGAAATCAGTCGAAAGATTGGTGAATATTTTTTCAACATAAAGGTGTATTGTCTGAATGAAAACCATTGTTTCGTAAAGTACTAGGAGACCATAGATCGGTGGAAACTTTCGGGGGAAGCTGGGATTATACCAGTAGGTGAGGTCGAGATAAATTATGTGATGATAAAACATGCTTGTAACATGCATGAGATCATGTATAATGGAAATCTGATTTTCCTGAAGGCTAGATTGATCTTGGATGGAAACACTTGACCACTTAAATTCCTTTATTGATTGAAACATGAGTATTTTCTTTTGTGTAAAAACACAAACGAAGTAATTTTTATATTTTTGCGAAGTAATATACAGTCAAGTCTACAATTTTTTTGTCTACGGTAGAAAAAGAAAACCAGGTACCAGGAGACTAGCTTGAAAGGTGAGAGGCCGATTTACCAACGGGCAAGTTGCGGATGGAAACTTGTTGGGTATTAAGGAGAATTTAATATTTGCAAATGGTAATAATATATTTCCTATTTTATATTCACTGCTTTCTCAGGGATATCGTAATACCAATTTTATCGGAAACGCGGTTTAACGAATGTTTGAGATTTTATCTCGCAAATTGAGCGTCAAACGCGATCATAAATCAAAATAACGTCAATGATATTTTCCAAAATATTGCCCAATATTGTTTGACTTTACAATGTGAAAGTTATACAATTTAAGTAAGTTCGGTTTACAATGGATAAAGATTGCGAAATGGCTTATGTATGGATCTGGAATGGAAAGAATGGAGAAGGATCTGGTATCCTGATAAATAGTATCCAAAATTAGCATTATAAAGCTAAAACTAGAATGCATACCATTCTTATTCGTGACAGCCTACCTCCTTGAGCGTGGTTTGGTATGGTATGTCCATAATCAATGCCTCATTGATCAACTAAAATCATAATTAGTAGGTACTTTTCCTTTCTAAATTATTAAAAATACAGTGATATACAAAATCACATTGTGCTTTTGTTTTTGTAGAAATTTCCTCAATTGTTGCTCTTTCAATAATTCAATTTATTAAATTATTTTTAGAGTACTGTTAATATGTAAAAAATATATTCAGGTATTCATTAATGTCTCTGAATTAGTTATCATTCGATATGTTCTCATCTATTTCTATCACAGATTTCATATTCAGATGTCTGTATGTACAGTATACCCGAATGTCTGTGATTCCTTTTATGAACTTATGAACAAATAAATCAGGTCTACCATAAAATATTTTCTAAGGTCTTAAATCACGTTTGATAACTCACCAAAAGCGAGGTCTGAAAATTGTTTACAAAGGCTTAATCTACTAATTTTAGCTAAGCTTTGCTTAACGCATTATCGGGTTTAATAATTTCCGCCTCTAGGGATAGGTCTGAGAAGCTTTTGATCCGTTTGTAATTGATTTATGGTTATTTCGGTTTCATACCCTAATCCCACATTATAAATTTGACTGGGACTGGTTTTATGTATAAGGTCCAATCGACCAATTATTTTTACTATTTTAAAACATGTGCAGATTGTTAATGTGTTGGTGAATTAAATGAAAAAAAAAAATGTACAATAACATTACCTATTTGAAAGATTTGTCAGCACAGGTTTTTGCGTTTTTTGTATTTTTGGTAAATCAATCGGGCGGATAACAAAGTGTAATCAGTCCAGACATTTTGTTTTTGTTTGAAATTTAAACCAACTTTTTTACAATTACAGATATGTCAATTGGAGAAGTAAGTCTTCTCTCCCGGTTTACGTGTGTGAGCTGATTGCGAAAGTGCTAACTCAATAAATTAAAATTTTAGCTTGGTTAGACTCGTCAGATTCCAGATTAATCAGAAATATCTATAACTTTTAAATTTAAACAATACTTAACACGTTATAGTTGACGTCGGCTACTACACCAAGGGTTCCGGGATCGATGTCGGGCAGCACAAACATTTGTGTTCATGAAGATGTCTGTTTGTATTGGTCTGGGTGTTTCTTTAGTATAAAACAGTATAATACAAAAAAGACAACAGAAAAATTGGACATCGAAACAAAACAATTTTAATAAAAATTGGCCAAGCGTGAGTCGGAATCGCCCGTGGAGGGTTCCAAAGCAGCAAATAACATAAAATAATGTAATTTTTATTTACTTAGGCACCTACTACATATACCTTTAATATGAAAAATAGTGGTTCACCATTTTTGACGCATAAAAAAACTGCTAACCAGAAATCGTACAAACTAAATTTCGTTGTTAGATTTTATGGTAATGTACATAATAATTTTTTCGATTTTATCCATAGTTTAGAATTTTTTTTGAACTTTGGAAGTGTCTCTCGCGCAAACTATTCGATTTATAAAAAATGATATTAGAAACCTCGATAATTTTTAAACTCTACAGTATTAGCGGTTCACAGAATACATATACTCTCAAAGTTTGAATAGTGAAGTGCTTATAGTTTCGGAGAATAACGGGATTGTATTATTCGGACGGACGGACGGACAGACAGACAGACAGATTTGACGAATCTATAAGGGTTCCGTTTTTTGCCATTTGGCTACGGAACTCTAAAAACGTGAACGAATGCAAAGAAAAATATATATAAAGAAATGAATTATAAATAAAAGGATGAATGCATTATAAATTCTAAGGAACTTACGCCCTTGTTTTGAGTGGTTTTTTAGGTTTTACCACAACAAAGAGCAAAATATAAAAACATACGATCATTTTGTGTCAAATGCCAATAAATATCACAGACACAAACCCTTCCATAACTACTAGGCCCAAAACCATTGTCACGTACTCATACCTGTATTTGCACGAACGCTCCATGATTTTCGTATTGAAGGCAAAAAAGCGTTTATTCTTACAGTCCCCGCTTTCACTACCTCAAGCTGTCACGTATCGAAAAAATCAACACTATTTTGGTGCTAATTCATAAAAAATAACGCAAACGAAAGCGTAGGCGAAACCCGAGAGTATTACAAAAGGAACAACAATTCCCCAATATACCCAAATATACAGTAACTGTGATTACGTGACTTGGTTGGAGAAATCGAATGGCGAAAGTCCGGCCTGTTATATCTGAAATTAACATTGTCTATAAAAGTAGGTTACTTATATCTAACTTGGAAAAAAATAGTTAATTTAGTGATATTTTTTTTACTATTATAAATTATTTTGATTATTGGTAAAATACAAAATTCTGTAATCAATGATAAAATCAGTTTAAAAGAGTAACAAGTTTCTTTCCGGATCTTTTCGAAGATCTCACTTATTCCGAACCGGTGCGCGGTGGTAGAGTCACAAAAATATAATTATCACAATTGACGATGCAAAAGTGAAATATTAATTTGAATAAAGATATTTTAAGTTTCATGCATAGGCATTCATGCAGTATACATTCATCATCATCAGCTCATTAAACGTCCCCACCGAGGGGCACGAGCCTACCCGTATAGGGTGATTAGGCCTTAGTCGTCCACGCGGGCCCAGTGCGGATTGGACGACTTCACACACAACCTTCGAACCTCTTCGCAGGCGTGCATGAAGGTTTCCTCACGATGTTTTCCTTCACCGTAAGAGCGTCGGATAACGTACATATATTTTCGAAACTCGAAAATACATTGGTACGTGTCGGGATTTGAACCTCAGCCCTCCCGGTAGGAAGGCGACAGTCCACACCACTGAGCCACCGACGCTCATATATATTACTTGAACATAATTGATATGATACGTTCCCGTGAAATACGGCGTATCACGAGCAATATAAATAAAAAAATGAACACAGACAAATGAAGGTTGAATCTTTGAGTAATCAACTTAAGGTAGAATGCACCAGCTTGTCGTTGGTTCTCGAATACGAATTTTCATATTACTAAAGTCATCATTTCATCTGTATATTTGTCTGCCTTTTCACGAATATAAGCAAAAACATCCACCATATGACCTTCCCCGAACATAAAAATATGAAGATATCATTCGAAAGTTTTTAAATAAAGAACGTTTATTGTACGAAAAATTGGCTCAGCCCGTTTGTATATTTCGAAAACTTCTTCGAGAATCTTTCGATAACAGGGATTACGATAGGATATTTGATATTTGGTTGTATATACTTAACGTTCAAATTTGAATGCATGTTTCATTTACATCTTTATGCCAATTTTGTAAGAAGGGATGGCCAGACATCATTAGAACATAGCCATAGAATTTTTTTCTCGTTTCTTTTGCAATATAAAAAGTAAAACCCTTCGGTGTCTGTCCCTTCGGGAAAAATGGGCGAGCATTATTGCGAATTTTCATAACTATAGTGATAATACTATGTTCCAAAGAAATATGCATATAAATATTAACCGTTACAATAAATTTATTTCCATAAAAAAATATATTAAGAAATGGTTTATACCTCTATTACACTATGTACGAATAGGTAAATTGCGATTTGGTTTCATATTATTATAAATATTATAGCGAAGCAGTTTTCATATCGAATTAGGGTTGTCAATTATCACTCAGTAAAATTGGCGTCTAAAAGTTACTTCGACTCGGCGATAGCACATCTAAACCGGCTTATTGTCTCCTCTGCTGATTATTTAAAGATACAATGGCTGATAAATAATAAAAGATCATCTTACGCGCATAAACACGGGGCACGGGGCGGCGTCCACGGGGTTCACACAGGGATCCCGAATCTATTTTGGACGAGTGACCTGTTTTTCCAAAACGAACTCTTATCTCAGACCCCCTTGACCAAATTACCTACTTTTAAGATCAACCCTCTTATTTATAATGGAGCGTTAACTTAAAACAGCTGCTACAGAGTGTTATTTTTCGTTTATGTTGATCCCTTGGAAACCACATTGGGATTCAGTTCCAGTGCTAGTAGATCACGGTGGCGTGTATCAGTGGCCGACATATTTGAAACATGAAATCCCGATATAATTTTTTCATTTAAAATGTTACCAAGACGACTAATAAGGTTTGCCCTGTTTAAACGATATCAGATCTCATGTAGGGCCACACTTCTAAATCTACACGGCAAGCCGTGTAAGAAGAAGAAGAAAGAAAGAAAAACTATTTATTGACCTTTACAAAAAAAATACAAGAGAGAAATATATTAAATATATTACGCACTTATTTCTTTTAAATAAAACTATAAACACTAAAAAAGGTCAAAGGGCCAGCTTAAGACATTGCGACGCTAATAAAGCGTCGCAATAGCGCCGATATTCTGACGGAACCCAGTGAATAAATGAATGAATGAAAATGAATTTTTCTGACCTGTTTATTATAATATCTATAGATATTTAAGAATTTAAAGTGTTCCTTTATGAAATAACGTGAAATCTTTTACATTTTTATTAAGATCTGATATCAATTATAAGTCACAACTAATTATAACACTCCACTTTAGTGGACAAAAAACATAAAATATTTTAACTATATCTCATAAATTTAAAGTAAATGTAATTAAAATAACAATTAAACAAATTTAAAGACATAAAATAATGTAATTTAAAATATGTAACTTAAATTACAACCTATTTTTTAAATAAAATGATATCTTACATTATCAGCATAATGTATCATTAGTAATATACACTTGCCATCAAATGAAATTTGCTTAAGGCTCCAATTCCGAGTTAATTCTACCAAACACCCTAAGACAACGCTGTGGCAATTAGTATCTACGGCCGAGTTATCGTAGTATAAAAGGTGCCGACGGTACAAAACGAGGAAAATGCAAAATCCTATTACTTCCTTGTACAGGTACAGCCATTATATTTCAAAGCAATTTCTTTTATAATGAAAATATCTTAGAAAACTCATCCAAAAATCACGTTCATGAAGACTCGAGGCGTCCTATTTTGCAAGTCTAATCGTTTAAAAAGCTTGGGTGGTGGCTGTTGGATTAAATCTTATAAGAAACCTAATTATTGTAGCACATCCGAAGACTGAAACTGAGCCTGTTCATGTAACATATGCTAGCTGACCTGGCCTCCCTCACAACACCCTTAAACGGGAAATCCAATATTATGCTCTTCATCATCAGCTCATTAAACGTCCCCACCGAGGGGCCCGAGCTTACCCGTATAGGGTGTTTGAGCCTTAGTCGTCCACGCGGGCTCAGTGCGGGTTTGACGACTCCATGCACAACCTTTGATTCTTTTCGCAGGTGTGCGCATTTTTAACAAATGCATACATATTATACATAGAAACACCCAAAACACTACAAACATGTTTTTACTGCTCGGGGATTGAACCCGAAACTACGTATTAGCCGACGTCACAACCATACACCACATGGGTTGTCAAATTTCATACAATGTAGGAATTTGATTTACCCCTGTTTCCATTGCTTCATTTTAAACATTGTAACAGGCTCATACTTTAAAGTCAGTTCTATGCATTGTAATGTAACAAAAATATTCGTGGAGCAAGCGACGTCAAGGATGCATATCAACGATGCCTTTACTCTAATATGCACTCACGGCAAAGTGGGAGCAATGAATTGAAGTTTCTTTACATTTTAAACTTACTTCTTCATGACGTTGGACTATGAAAAATATTGTTACGACCTGAGAGTAGGTCAATTAACACAAACACCAAGAATAACACGGTAGGTACTGAATGTGTTTAAAAATCACCAGAAACAATAAAACACACAAACAAATAGTCACGATTAATAACTTAACAACGTACTTAAATCGGCACGTACAACGGTAAAAAAAATACGTATACGAGTACAATATAATTGCATCTCATATTAATTTATACTATATTCTTGGTTACCCAAATTCCTTCCATTACCTACAAATTAATACGTCATAATATATTCAAGACGCAGGTAAATTAAAGCAAATGGAATGTAATTTGCGAAGCAATCAGCTTCAAGTTAAGTGCGATTTGTCTGAGAGAAGGCTTTGATACCTAGAGAAGTTATGCTATTAGACCAAGTCTTAAGGCTTTAAAACTACGTTACTCTTACTAAGTTAAAAATCCAGACTAAAAATGAAGCTTAAAGTTCTAGCATAATTATAAAGTGCATACGTGCTTATTAGTAAATGACAATAAATTCATAATTAATTAATATCTGTAGACGACAGGAACGAGTTCTGCTGTCACATTTCACCACCGTACTTCGAGGCAAAACTCAAAACTTTATCCTCATCATCTAGAGGAATGGAAGTCTATATACGTTTTTATCGTAATTTTTTACAATCGACGACAAAATTGTTGAATCTGTTGCTACCGGAGAAATTTTCTAAGCAATACGACCTGGCGGATAGAGCGTCGGTGCTCAGTGGTGTGGACTGTCGCCTTCCTACCGGGAATATATGTAAAAAAATATATGTACGTTATCCGACGCTATTACGGTGAAGGAAAACATCGTGAGGAAACCTTCATGCACGCCTGCGAAGAGATTCGAAGGTTGTGTGTGAAGTCGTCCAATCCGCACTGGGCCCGCGTGGACGATTAAGGCCTAATCACCCTATACGGGTAGGCTCGTGCCCCTCGGTGGGGACGTTTAATGAGCTGATGATGATGATGATGACGACCTGGCATCCTTTAAAAAATAACGTATTCCTATTTATAGAGCCGTCAACGCAATTTGATGCCCTCTGGTATAGCAAATTAATTTTGCGGTGTCATTTAAGATCAGATGAGCCGTTTGTCCGTGTGTCCCTTATACCATAAACACATTTAACGGCGCCATATAGCCAAATTTAAGCAAGGTAAGTGCTTGTACTGTGAGGAAATTCTAAATAACGGTTACGATTATTTAATTTGTGTATATATTATATAAATAATTCTTTAAATTAATACAATACTAAATCAGTACTTATGCTGTTTATTTTATAGTTCTGCGAGTTATTCGTTAAGTAAGATGTCAAGTCTTACTGATGACTATTTATTCGAAGAGCGGTCTCATCCATATACTGGGTTATAAAAGCTTAACAAGATGAGATCCGAACGTCGTTCCTTAATTTGGAAATTTGACTTGTAATATAAATACAAAATTTTGTATTTTCAACACGAATCGACAATTATATTATGCACACAAATGTTTGTAGATATTGTACGGAGATCGAACCTGGTGGCGCCTTTGCTATACTAGCTGACTTCACATCGACACCGCCATTTGGGCCTCCTCAATTAAGTACTACAGTTGTGGTACAATTAAAAGTAGATAATGAAACTAGTTTACAAAAACTCACTATTTGTAAGCGATTGATATATGGTATCGTGACGATGATTCTCCATCTGGCGTTAATACCTAGTTATCTAATGTATAACAAGATTGTATTCCTTCATTAAAAGGCTCCAAGTTTAAAGGTAAGCAGCGCATTAGAGACATATCCAGTGTTTTGCTGTGCTTTTACTAAAAAGTGGCAAATCAAAACCATGACTTTTTAGTTTGGTGCACACCCACTCGTAAGTAGCAATAATATAAAGTGATAATTTATTTGTAAACCCCCTATAATTATTACAATTTTAATTGTTGTCTGCATAAGTTTCACGTCATCGGTATAATTTGGTCTGTAGGTATATTCGGGTTATCAGATTTTTTCCGGAGTAAGTTTAGTCAATTGACTACAGTAGGTATTATCGTTGTTGATAGGAACAGGTGATAGCTTTCCATCATGTCTCCCATGCTATATATTTTCTATGCTATAAAATTAATAGACTTATAAAAATTACTACTTCATTAATCTAACAAAGAAAATCATTTCCATCCAGACCAATAAAAGTTTCCAGAAAACTTGTTCTGAAAGTAGATAATTAGGCCATAAATCTAAGCATGCAGCAAACTTAATTTAAGTTTTGTTGCTCCAAGTAAATCTATGGCCCAAATTTAAAGGGTTAAGTGGGCGGCTTTGTGCGAGAGGCGATCCCTTGAATAAGTAATTGTCAACATTATTTTTATTTTGGATTTTATTGCGTTGATAATGAACCGCCCGGTGACTTAAGTACAACAAAATTAAATTTAATTTACGCAACGATATCTGGCAATGCGTTGGTAACGTTACTTGCACCTTCTTTAATTCGATTTGTACTGACGTTAGTTTCGACCATTCAACAGGCGGAGAATCTTGATATATTGGATTGCGTTTATTGTTATATTATTTAGCAAGAAATTAGAAAGAAGAAACTTTTATTGACTTTACATAAAAATACACAGTCGAGAAAAACATTACATATTTACGAGCCTTATTTAATTAGTGGAATTTTGTAGAAATTTTGATCTACATCAATAACATAAATAAAACTGAACTTGCAGAGCGTCGGTGGCTTAATGGTGTGGACTGTTGCCTTCCGATCGGGAGGGCGCAGGTTCAAACCCCGCCACGTACCAATGTATTTTCAAATTTTCGAAATTACATGTACGTTATTCGACGCTGTTACGGTGAAGGAAACATCGTGAGGAAACCTGCGCATACCTGGGAAGAGATTCAAAGGCTGTGCGTGAAGTCGGCCAATCCGCACTGGGCCTGCGTGGACGACTAAGGCCTATACACTCTTTACGAGTAGGCTCGTGCCCCTCGATGGGGACGTTTAATGAGCTGTTTATGATGAAAACTGGGGTTTCTATTTGTAATATAGGCCGATTTATAAAAGAAACGAACATTTGGTCTAGAAACAGAATTACATTTAATTTACGGGACGATATCTGGCACTGTGTTGGTAACGTTACTTGCATCTTTTTTAACTCGATTTGTACTGACGTTAGTTCGACCCATCTCAAACAGGCGGAGCAAAGTCTTGACGGGCTGATGTTTAATGTGATGTGCACAATTTCAGTAAGATCTAGATACTTGATATTTTCACATATATATGAAACCATAACTAACTAGACTACGAGTCTATATCGTTGACCAACCGTTAAGACTCTTGATAATTCGTTGGTCACGGCCTCAAGCGCCGAATGCAATCCGGATTATACGTTATCAGAAAAATCCAAATATATACAACTAATCACTCGACTTCCAAATCAGGATTCCAAAAACGAAACAGGATATATGAAATGAAATGAAATGAAACGAAATGAAACGAAATGAAAGGAAATGAAACAAAATGAAACGAAATGAAATGAAATGTCTCTTCAACGCAGTGACGATGACCGTTCAAAATTAAAATAAACAGACAAGACCCTTTCATTGGCGTCGCGGTTAGAGGCAAGAGACGAAAGAGGATTTATAAACTGTTAACAAATATATCGGACAATGAGAGAGGCTAGTAGAAGGATTTAGTCGGCTGAACGGCATTCGGCAATTTACATCAAGTCCTAACGTCAACAATTCATCAGTCTTTCGTATTTAAGCAATGCGACTTACCGTACTAACATACGCAGCTGAGTCATGGACTCTTACTGCGGGATTAATTCCTGTAAGTCACACAACAGACACTGAAGTGAGCTATGCTAAGGGATAAAATCATGAATGTTATTTTTCGTGGTTGAACTACAGTTACCGACATAGATAGCCGGATCAGCAAGTTGAAGTGGCAGCAGTGGTCTGTTCACGTATGTCGCAGAACCGATATCCATTGGAGCAGATGAGTTCTAGAGTGGAGACGGCGTTTTGGCAAGCGTAGAGTACAACGTCCTCCGACCGAATGGACCAACAATGCGAAGGTCACTGGAGCAAAGCGGAGGACCGGGATATCTGGCGCAGAAAGGATGAGCCGTGATAGATGAACAGAAAAATTGTTAACTCATAACATATATAAATATGGGAAGATTTGTTTAGTTTTAGAAAAAATCCGCTAAAATCTGGATAATCCGGATTCGACCAGAAATCCAGTCAAAGTCTTTGGCGTTTGAAAGCTTATTGAAATAGTATAATTAACGATCTAAGTCAATGACCCAACAGAGCCATCAATTGATTGAGGTCAAAAACCATACACTTTTACAGATTGTCCCTTGTTAGATAAGAATTTGAGCACTAAATAAAACTAAAGCGGCTGAATTTAATAAACTAAATACGAATGCTAGCACTACTCGTGAATTGTACATGACTGACAAATCTGTCAGTTATAAAACCAATACCCCAGAATAGGCTCTACTGAATTCAAGGTAAGCCGTCTAATAAAACATCGCATTTTCTAGGCATCCAATATGGGACGATGAAAAATCGCGTGCGTGCCAGTTTCAAACTAAAGACAGTTCATTTTATGTTAGGCTTTCTGCTATTATCATCAAAATGGCAGTTTGCCAAAGTCGGTTAGGTCGTATTATGGTATTATGGTCGATATGAACATAATTCCAATCGTGAACTAAATAGCATTATTCTTAGTTGTGGGCTTAGAGGGTCAGTATCCTAAGATTTTGTTTTTAGTTTTAGTTTTCCTGGAACTTTTTATTAGATTGGCTACGTGAGTAATTTAACCTATTGGTAATGATATATTTATACTTTCACATTAAATATTACTTCAAGATTACTTTCCTTGTTATAATTTAAGATTGCTATATTTCCATATGATCTAAAATCATTAACGAGTTTCTCTATCTATGATGTCTATGAAAAGAGTGACTATCCAGTTTTGCCGGCTCTTCGCTACGATTTTTACTCATTTCCGAACCGGTAGTAGATTCATAAATAACAATTAATAATAATAACACAACACCCCTAGCCGCGAGCGCCCATGTTGCCCCTCTGTCGCCCCATTGCAGGCGACCATTAGGGGGCCCATCTAGCCGCGGCGAGTCACCGTCTGTCTCTATTTTACTGTGAGACTAGTTTAATGACAGGCGTTCGTAGTCTCCCCCATAGCCCAGATATTCAGTCCACCAAAACTCAATTCCATAGCCCAGTATCGTAGTTTCCATATATTTACAATAGTCTTTACACCTGGCGGGGGTCATCATGGGTTGTATCATATTGTGCATTCTGTGATGGCATCCGCCACGTGTAACACTTACAAAGATTAAACATTCGAAAAAAGGCCTCTGTGCTGTTGGCTTCGGCCCCACACATGCCTTCCAAAGGACCGGGCCACTATTTGGCCCGTGAATCTTAAGGATTTCGAAAACATAATAATAATAAGCATTTATTTTCAGATTACAAATTGATCCATTGATTAGTAGTATTAGTAGGCATATAATTATAATATTAATATTATTGTTAGTACAAAACACAACAAAACAACATACAAAACATTTTATCGCTGCATCTGCCGATAAAATCATCAATCAATCAATCATCTCACATACGTCGCTCTGTGTCAGCAAACGCACGAAATGTTTTAATATAGGAGAGTCGTAGGTCTCCGTTATACTCTTTAGGATACTGTTGGGGCTCCCTCGCAGTCTGTCTAACAACGATGCTGTCTTTTTTCTTAGAACTGCAAAGAAACTGTCAGTTCTTGCCTTTACAAACATTTCTGTCGCACTGCAATAACGAGGAAGTCCCAAAAGTACCCTAAAACCATTATTATATTGGACACGTAGGACATTAAGTGATTTTTTAGTGTAACTGGTCCACAGGCTCCCGGTGTACATATTCTGACAGTATGCTTTAAAAAGCGTGATTTTAACAAGGTCTGTACAACGCGAGAACCTACGTGCCAGCATATTGCACCTAACCGCCAATGCCCTACGTTCCCTCTCTATATCAACATTGTCTTTAAGGTCGTCCGTAAGATAATGTCCTAAATACTTAAACAATTAGTAACGATTCGTTCTTTCCTGTAAAATAACCATTTGAACTAAGCTATTTTGAGTTTGTTTTGAGGCGTGGTGGTGCTTTTCTTCAAAAAAGGCGACAAAACCTTGCTGAAGAATTATAGACCCATCACGCTATTGAGCCACATTTACAAGTTGTTCTCCAGAGTCATCACAAACCGTCTCGCGCGTAGGTTTGATGATTTCCAGCCCCCCGAACAAGCCGGTTTCCGCAAAGGCTTCAGCACCATAGACCACATACATACGCTGCGGCAGGTTATTACAGAAGACTAGAGAGTATAACCGGCCATTATGCTTGGCGTTTGTGGACTATGAGAAAGCCTTTGATTCGATCGAGACTTGGGCTGTGCTTCAGGCCTCCAACGGTGCCATATTGACTTTCGCTATATCGAAGTATTGAGATGTCTGTACGAGAGCGCTACTATGTCAGTCCGTGTACATGAAGGGCTTACACAACCTATCCAATTGCACCGAGGAGTGAGACAGGGAGACGTTATATCTCCGAAACTGTTCACAGTTGCGTTGGAAGATATGTTTAAGCTGCTCGATTGGAAAGGACTTGGCATCAACGTGAATGGCGAGTACATCACTCATCTTCGATTTGCCGATGATATAGTAGTCATGGCAGAATCCATGGAGGATTTAAGCACTATGCTCGAAACCCTAGACGGAGCTTCTCAACAGGTGGGTCTTAAAATGAACATGGACAAGACGAAAGTCATGTCTAATGCCCATGTCGTACCTATACCGATATCAGTTGGAAGTTCTGTCCTCGAAGTTGTTGACGAATATGTGTACCTGGGACAGGTAGTCCAAATGGGTAGGTCCAACTTCGAGAAGGAGGTTTCTCGTCGAATCCAATTAGGATGGGCAGCGTTCAGGAAGTTAAGGCAGATCTTTTCGTCCAAAATACCTCAGTGTCTCAAGACGAAGGTCTTTGACCAGTGTGTGTTGCCAGTTATGACATACGGAAGCGAAACGTGGTCGCTCACTAAGGGTCTCTTGAATAGACTTAAGGTTGCTCAGCGTGCTATGGAGAGGGCTATGTTAGGTGTCTCCCTACGCGATAAAATCCGGAACGATGATATCCGTAGGAGAACTAGGGTGACCGACATAGCCCAGAGGATTAGAAAGTTGAAGTGGCAGTGGGCAGGGCACATAGTGCGTAGAACCGATGGCCGATGGGCGGAAAGGTTCTCGAGTGGCGTCCACGTAACGGAAAGCGAAGCGTAGGCCGACCCCAACCAGATGGACGGATGATCTGGTTAAGATGGCGGGTAGCAGATGGATGTCAACTGCAAGGGATCGGTCCGCGTGGAAATCATTAGGGGAGGCCTTCGTTCAGCAGTGGACATAATTGGGCTGTAATGATGAAAAATGATGATTTTGAGTTTGAGTTTAGGGGACTTCAGTCAATATCTTTCGGGACTTCAGCCATTTTAATGGAAACGTAATAGATTACCGTGGTAGGAAACGATCGGAAACCCCACAAATACTGTTCGATTATTAGTAGTTGGCTGTACGGCTTTAAAAAGGTTACGCTTTTCAAAGCTTTCTGTCAAAATATGTACACGGGGAATCTGTGGGTCAGACATGCCAAAAGGTCGCTTGACACCCTCCGTGTCCAGTACAATAATATCTTCAGGATGCTGCTGGGACGGCCTCGACATTGTAGTGCGTCAGGAATGTTTGCGGACAAACAAACCGATGGTTTCCATGTGATTCTCCGCAAAAAAACAGTCTCCCTGATGAGGAGGGTCCGGGGCAGTAACAACAGCATCTTGATGACTCTGGGGGACAGATACACATCACCACTTTGGAGGTGTTTCATGCGAAGAGTGATCCCGGAACCTCATCCGTCTCACTGATGTAGGCTTTTCATCTTAAAAGGAAATCCAATTAGACGATATAGTACTAACCATAGTTAAATAAGTCAATTTTGTAACTAACACATATGGTTGTTAATCTGAAATAAATGATTATTATTATTATTAAATAATGACGAACTCCTAATTCTAATTTAGTCATATATTAAGGTATGTAAAACCTCTTGAAATTTTGTCACAGTAAATAATATATACAAACACTAGATTTTGTTTTATTTAAAAATACTGAGTAGTTTTGCATTGACAAGTATTCTAAGTTCGCGTAAATTCACTGCCCCGCTAATATCACTGAACCTCGGATCATGTCCAAATACATATGTCGTCACAGTCCGGGTTTTCCATGTATTGGGATTGGACGTATTTAATAATTTTTGCTGAAACGTTACGGTACAGAAAAGCGCTCACGTACTGTGGGATGACGTCACGCATCACTTTTGCACGTTCACTTTAAACTAAGAATTAATTAACGTATTAAAATAATTCTCTTCACATGTATTTTTTACTGACACAATAAGCTGAAAATCAAAATAAGTGAACATTCTTAGCCTTCAGGGAAGGTTCTTGAAGTTTGAAAGGTTTGCCGTTTTAACTTTGAACAGCTGTCTTGAAACGAGTTTCTGCAAGTTAGAAATCAAACGGTATTAGAATGGGTCCATTTCTTAACTGCAATTGAAATGGGAATTTATTTGAAAACTAAGTCCATGACAATATGCATTTTTGAGTAAACAGTCCTCTTACAGTTAAGGAAAACATCGTGAGGAAATCTACACACGCCTGTTAAGAGATTCAAAGGTTTTGTTTGAAGTCGGCCAATCCGCACCGGGCCCGCGTAGACGACTACGGCCCTTTAAGGGTAGGCTCATGCTTCTCGGTGGGGCATATATATGAAATGATGATAAAGAGTAAAAAGGAATGTGCTTACAGCTTTATGATATTTTATCAAAGAAGCCTCACTAAACTAAAATTCTTTTGACGTTGTTCGAGGTTGAAATTGAAAAACTTATTTTTAAGGTTTAACTCATCGAAAGGGATTAAAACTTGTGTAGTCTTTAATGCAACTTTTGCTCTAAGTAACTGCTTAATATTCTTATCTTTCGCGTGGATTAGGCTGTTTTTTTCTGTAATAATATTATACTTTTTCTGCAACTTATTTTAAAGCAGATTGCGCGTCCAACTTAAGCCAGCTTTGAGACTGACTTAAAACTTTTTTTATAGGTAATAGTCGGTGTGCGAGTTATTTAAGTGTTTATATATCAGTGTTTTCTTGAATGATAAAAATAAACTTGATTTTCCGTTAAGCTGGAAAAGTATAGAGTTGGGTAGCCTTCCGGATTTGATTGTCGTACTGTACAAAAGATTGTTTGAATGAACATCTATGTTTGTATTGGTCTTGGTGTTTTTGAAGTCAATCAGTTGATGTCAGTTGCTGACCTGTGACCGGCTAGTCTACTATTAGTATTGCTTTGCGAAAAAGGATTATTTTATTCAGTACCTCTTTTTCTTTTATTGAAGATCGCGGTAGTACAACTTCCAAACACTAGTGATAGGACCCAGCATGTGACACGGTTAAGAAATTAGAAGCACGCTATGAACACACAGAACACGCAATCAGTTTTTTATATATTAAAATAGAAAATTATATATGTAATGGAAAGGCAAAATTAAGTTGTTTGATATTTAAGTACAAGCTTATAGATTTCGGCTAGACGGTATTGTGTTAAAGTTATGGATATGTCCTGTTAATATTATAAACGCAGGAGTGTAATAGAATGTATGGATTTATGTGTGTTGCCCACTTTAGAAAAAAACTTTTTAAATAGAATTTAATAAAATCTTTCAGATTTTTTAAATAATAATAATAGAGAAAATTACCAAATCAGTAACAATAAAAATAACTGCCTGAAAAATGCATAAAAAAGGACCTCAAAAGGCTTTAAATTTAACTTAATAAATATCCACTGACATTAACGCAGCGCCATCTAGTCCATAACTAAGCATTAAGCCTCGAATATGGATATTAAACAATGGATAAACATAGATAAACATATTTTTTGTACATACAAATATGCATAGAAAATAACCAGACCAATACAAACCGACATTTTCATGCACACAAAAAATGACTGTAGTGGTCGGGGATCGGAACCTTAGCGTAAAAGCCGGCGTCTCAAATAATTACACTACTTGGGTCGTCAATTGAATATTTTCAAAAATGCAGCAGTATCCTATTATGAAAATTTTGTGGCATGATAATAAAATGCAGTTTACGACATCATGCAGTCCTTGTACTATAACACTTGAATTTGATATAAATAAGGTAAAACAAAGATGTCTTTTTCATATTTTACTGAGAAATATATCTTTAAATTGTCATATTTTAAATTCACTTACAGTTTTGAGACACTCGGGAGTATTTCATAAAGCGGATCTCGCTTCAGGCATTACCAAGTTGTAACAAATGCGGACAGAAGAATTATTGTTTTACTGCATTCGTATTTTCAAAGAACGGATTTCCATTTAAAAACTTCACAGCGCTGAGTTTGTAAGTTCTGTTTGTTGCGATAAGTTTCGGTGAAATTTTATAATTAAGTCTTATAGTTTTGTCTTTTATAAAAAACGATTAACGAAAATTAAAACAGTTTTTTTAAACAAATCAAGGACATATAAATATATATAAATCAAAGGTGACTGACTGACATAGTGAGCATCATATATAGATATCATCGCACAGCCCAAACCTCGAGACGGATCGAGCTAAAATTTGGCATACAGGTAGGTGGTATGTTGAAGGCATCCACTAAGAAATGATTTTGATAAATTTTACCTCCAAAGGGATCAAATAGGGGATGAAAGTTTGTATGAAACTTTGTCCATTTTGAACCGATCGGGCCGAGACTTAAAAATAAAGTATGTATGAAGCTACTGTAATGTAGGCATCCCCTAAGAAGGATAATGACAAAGTCCACCTCTAAATCGTTATAGAGGATGAAAAATAATACTTCTTAACGCGAGCTCATTAATGTTGAAGCATAGCTTTCTCAAATTTACAGAATTATGAAATACTAGAAATAAAATACGTTTCTCACATTACAATTCGAAATACAATATACAGAATTCCAAGAACTATTAAATATACACGGTTGGAATTCTCGGCAAACCAATCAAGGCTCGGGAGTCACTTCGCGTTCCCGCGATCCGTAAACTGCGTTTAGCCCTGTAGGCTTCGGTAATACTTCTTCATATTTGTACTGTGAATCAAACTCATGAATAGCTAACGAATTGAGTAAACTCACTCGCGATTCTATACACAGATTCAAACGGTAGGGATACGCGAGCGTTTGTAATGCGAGCAAATCTGTTTAGCAAAACACAAATAGAGAGGGAAAATTCCAATCGAACGTCATTGACAATGTTGAAAGACCTCTTTGGGTGTGCATGTATAAAGAAGTAAATTACGTTTTTTTTTTAAACTCTAAACACGACGAAGGACTCCGTTTCAATGGATTTGTCGTTGGTTTACTTTACTTATTCATTCAACATAAATCGAATTACCAGTTACTATCCGGAAAGTCTAACAAAACCGCTTCAAAGGTATGGTAACATCGCACTATTTATCGTTAAATAAATGATTGAATTCTTTTATTTTTATTATTTCATTATTATTATTATATTTTCTGTTTTGTATTTATTTGTGTTTATGGCATATATGTATGTATAAATAAATGTGTATGTTTATTTGTATTGTATTTTATTTTATAATTTTTATTTAGATGAACAATTTTTCTTGTATTATGTAAATAATTCAATATGTGCAATGAACGCCTTCTACTCTTATATAAAATCCTTAACTGTATGGTTGCCTGGCAGAGATTGCTTATTAGCAATAAGGCCGCCATTTGTACTTTTATGTTAATTTTTATTAATGTACTCTAAATTGTTACATACTTAGAATTGTACAATAAATAATTTTCTATTCTATTCTATTCTATAATAAATAAATAAATAACAAATAAATAAATATCCACTGACATTCACACAGCGCCATCTAGCCCCAAGTTAAGCGTGAAGCCTGTATTATGGGTACTAAACAACGGATAAACATACATATATACATATTTTTTTGTAAATACATACATATTATACATAGAAAACACCCAGACCATTACAAACAGACATGTTCAGCACACAAATGTTTGTACTGCCCGGGGATCGAACCCGGAACCCTTGGTGTTGCGGCCGACCTCTCAACCGCAACACCAAATGGGTCGTCAAAATTAAAGCAAAAGGATTATACATACAATATTGAATTTTGTCTTACTTTGCCGTTACAACATAATTTTACCGAAATTAATTATCTTAAATGTCAATGTAAGGAAATTAATTCCGGCGTCACGGAAACCTGGCGAAGAAATATTATCAGAGGCGGATCCGAGAACAGTTAATAATTAAACAACGACTTAGCATGAATGTATTAAAAAAAACGTATTTTGAATAACTGAAACCGTGTCAATTTCGGCTCAATAACTACTTTAGTAAATTTAGTGCCGACGTAATAATAACAGTTGTTGTTACATAATCGTACTGGCATCAGATGGGGAGCGTCACAGATTTCCAGACAAGTACACTATTATACATGCACAATACTCACATCCACATCCATCTTATTAATATTTATTTAGAATTATGTTACACAAATTGTATTTACTATTATTGTATAAGTAATATTAATATGTAGTTATTTATTTAAGTATTTTTAGCAGCAAGATCGTCCGTGCGCCGACTCAACCGGGCTCACTGAAAATCGGCGCCAGGGTTCACTACTGGTGTCCCTGGCTTATGCTGAGTGAGTCCGTTTGATTCAGCCATCGTAGCACATGTTGTTTCTGTGTTATTTCTTATTTTTAATTGTTGTTTGTTTATTGTGATATGCTTTACATGTGATTGTGTTACATTGGATCAATAAATGTTTTCTTTCTTTCTTCTTTCTTCCTTTCTTACTTTTTTTTTTTTGAGATTTACTAACCCTAGTTTTATAGTATTTTTAATTTTGATCACTAATCTACTGTGTGGAAGCTCATATACGTCCCCACCGTGAGGCACGAGCCTACCCATAATGGGTATACAGGCCTAAGTATTCCGCGCGGGCCCAGTCTGGATCGGTCGACTTTACGCACAACCCTTGAATGTCTTCGTAGGCGTGCGTAGGTTTCCTCACGATGTTTTCCACCGCCGTAAGAGCTACGCTTCGCTTACTGTTTGGTGGATGCTTCTTGAAAATCTTTCAGCCCCATCGGCCATCGGTTCTACACACTATGTGCTCTGCTCACTGCCACTTCAACTTGCTTATCCAGATGGATGGATTACCTGGTTACGGTGACGGGTAGCAGATGGATGTCAACTGTAAGGGATCGTCCGTATGGAAATCATTAGAGGTGGCAGTAGACGTATTTATTTAAGGACAACCAACATAATAAACAATGATACCATTTACAATTATAACTTATTAGTAACATAACAAATCGCTGTTATACTTAAAGGCTGCCACGACATGCACTAATTAATGCCTTTGAATAAATTACTTAAAATTTTAACAGTTGAAAAAATTAATTAAATTATATCTGAAACGAAACTATTTTCCAGACCCAAATGCAACTAATAACAAAGATTAGGCTGTAAGGAAAATGATGATGGTTGTTTCTGTGGATACTGTTATTATTATTATTTTTATTATAATACATTAAAAACTCTGTAATTCATTTATTGAAACTAAATCTAGGTAAGCAAGCTTGATTTCAATTTGTTTTTGAATTTAAAATTCCTGTTAACCCTGATTTGGTTATTCAATGTTCTTCGTTCAACGTGAAAAGAAATCTTGCGCGGGTCGCAATAAAAAATTAAAGCACTGATTTTATCACAACATTTGTATTCTATCCTTTAGGTCTAAGCCTTTGAAGAAACAGTCTGATTACCTTTGTCTTGAATCTGACCCTAGATTTTTTCATCTTGGTACTGATTTTTCTAATTTACATTTTATGCCCGAACATTTTGATACCTTATTGCTTACAGCTTTAAGGAACGATGTTAGGTCCCGTCCTCTTGGTTGTTATGCAAATTGGCTAACGATGTCATAAGATGTGACATTATTTATGAATTGTATATTGTGCGGTAGGTAATTAATTGTAATTAATTGTGCGTATACATTGGTATGATATCAAAAGTCAATCTTGTACTATGCCAACTTAACCCATTGAACGCCGGAAATCCAGACACGAATGTTTCTTCACATTAAAATTAAAATTCAAACTTTTTTAATATTTACAATTTATAATAAGATAAGAATAAGTAGGGATCATATTTAATAATATGTTAGCGATTTTCCGGTCTGTCTGGACACCACTGGGGAACTGATCCCATTCCTAAAGACATTTGGTGGCTTCTGATCAAAAATCTGCGTCAAGTATTTACGGCAGTCTCTCGAGATGCTAGCTTGCCACTGCTTTAAATAGTCTGGAGAACAAAACAGGTTGAAATCTGAAGGTGCAAGGTCAGGACTGTACGGGAAATCCNTGGATGGATTACCTGGTTACGGTGGCGGGTAGCAGATGGATGTCAACTGTAAGGGATCGTCCGTATGGAATCATTCGGGGTGGCAGTGGACGTATGTATTTAAGGACAACCAACATAATGAACAATGATACCATTTACAATTACAACTTACTAGCTTTTGCCCGCGGCTTCGCTCGCATTAAATTTGGGATAACACGGTACTTACATTAACTATACATAGGATTTTCCCTCCCTCCAACTTTAAAGGTTTCGGGGTCAATTTCAGAATTTGTTATAGTGAGCTAACCTTAAAAGATAGACATATGCTGTCGCGGACTTTTTTGTAGACCTTAAAAAGGAGAACAATACTCTCATACATGACTTTTGTGAAACTTTAAACCGTTTACTCAGCGTACGCAGCGGAAGCTCCAAGTATGAAAAATACCCCCGATTTTGAAACATTCTTCATTGCTGCTCCGCTTCTATTACTCGTAGCGTGATGATATATAGCCTATAGCCTTTCTCGATAAATAAGCTATCTAATACTGAAAAATTTTTCAAAACGAACCGGTAGTTCCTGAGATTAGCGCGTTCAAACAAACAAACATACTCTTCAGCTTTATATATTAGTATAGATTAGTAACATAACAAATCGCTGTTATACTTAAAGGCTGCCACGACATGTATTAATTAATGCCTTTGAATAAATTACTTAAAATTTTAACAGTTGAAAAAAATAATTAAATTATATCTGAAACGAACCTATTTTCCAGACCCAAATGCAACTAATTACAAAGATTAGGCTGTAAGGATAATGATGATGGTTGTTTCTGTGGATACTGTTATTATTATTATTTTTATTATAATACATTAAACATTCTGTTATTCTTTTATTGAAACTAAATCTAGGTAAGGAGGCATGATTTCAATTGGAATTTAAAATTCCTGCTAACCCTGATTTGGTTATTCAATGTTAGTCTTCGTTCAACGTTAAAAGAAATCTTGCGCGGGTCGCAATAAAAAATTAAAGCACTGATTTTATCACAACATTTGTATTCTATCCTTTAGGTCTAAGCCTTTGAAGAAACAGTCTGATTACCTTTGTCTTGAATCTGACCCTAGATTTTTTCATCTTGGTACTGATTTTTCTAATTTACATTTTATGCCCGAACATTTTGATGCTTTATTGCTTACAGCTTTAAGGAACGATGTTAGGTCCCGTCCTCTTGGTTGTTATGCAAATTGGCTAACGATGTCATAAGATGTGACATTATTTATGAATTGTATATTGTGCAGTAGGTAATTACAATGTATGATATCAAAAGTCAATCTTGTACTATGCCAACTTAACCCATTGAACGCCGGAAATCCAGACACGAATGTTTCTTCACATTAAAATTAAAATTCAAACTTTTCAAATATTTACAATTTATAATAAGATAAGAATAAGTGGGGATCATATTTAATAATATGTTAGCGATTTTCCGGTCTGTCTGGACGCCACTGGGGAACTGATCCCATTCCTAAAGACATTTGGTGGCTTCTGATCAAAAATCTGCGTCAAGTATTTACGGCAGTCTCCTCGAGATGCTAGCTTGCCACTGCTTTAAATAGTCTGATGAGAACAAAACAGGTTGAAATCTGAAGGTGCAAGGTCAGGACTGTACGGGAAATCCATTAACACCTACAAGTCAAACTTTTTCTATTATTGCTGAGTGGTTAAATATTGGTTTATGGGTCATTGTTAAATACTAGGTTAAAGATGTGTCTATCATTAGCATTATGAAAAGCCATACTCCTTTTGTTCCGGCCACTTTCTCTTAATTTCTTACTTTCATCTTATCACTTTTTCGTCGTACAGCTAAATGTCGAGGTAATAACTCATTATGAATAACCAAAGATTTAGAATGAGCGCTAGTATAAATAAAAATAAAATAAATAAATATCCACTGACATTCACACAGCGCCATCTAGCCCCAAGTTAAGCGTTAAGCCTGTAAACTAAATTAATTAATTAATTAATAGTATATCCTATATCTATGTGAATAAAGGCCTTCCGATGCCAGATCTAAATGTGAACCTTCTTTCTGTATCTGCAACCAAAGATATTAACGGCTTATGTCAAACTTGACAGAAGTATTTCAGTGTCAAATGTACCACTGGCGTATCATGCTAAGCAATTTCATATTTTAAGACAAAATCTAAGTGAAAACTTTGGACAAAATAAATTCCAGTGCAAAATGGCTCCGCCAAAAGTTGGAGGTCAAGCCGACCTTATGCAGAGTTACTTTTTGTATTCTGCCATTCTAGCGTTGAAATTGTTAGCTTTGGCTCCATTGGCTTCTGTGGTCTGCAATCCTGAAAAAGTGCAACGAGCTAACCTTAGCGATTTGAAGAACCTTACTCCATTCTGGCTGGTTGCTGCTCTGTACATGACGACGTCTCCAGATCAGGTGACAGCTCTGGTACTGCTGCGGACATTTGTGCTCGCAAGATTTGTTGCAGCCGCCGGATATATCAGACGGTTACCAACAATGGCTAAAGAGTTAGCATTCTTTGTTTCTTTCGCAATTACGTGCTATATGGGAGGATGCGTGGTCTATACTTACAGGTCCGCTCTTTGAATATAAAAACGTACTTATTATCAACAGATACGCAAAATATTTTGCGAGGTTATATACACATTATATAGTTTTTCTTTTTTATTGTTTGTTTTTTATTTATAAACAGATAATTGGTTTGTAAAACTGAAATAAGAGAAATATAATTTTTAATGTTACAATTATAAAAATTATGCTGTTTTGTTGAGAAAAATGTTTACATCTCTGAATTGAATCACTTGTTAAATAAAATTCTGTTGTAAGCAATGATAAAGAGTTTTAAATCTACATTTGTCAAAACTTTTTAGGTTGTACCAATACAAAGAGAGACTTGAGATTTTACGGTGTTTTGCTTGCTTCCTGAATCTGTCTTTGAACTCTTGGTAAGTACTTGTTGATTTTCCTTTATGAATTCATTGAATGAGGAAAGGTCCTCGGAACTTTATGTATGCCACAAACAAGAATAAAGTTAATTTCTATTTTTTTTGACAAAACGTCGGGGCGTTATAAGAATGGCGGTAACTTTTCTTTTGACTCAACAGATTTGTTTGTTTAGTCTCGTTTTCCATTGTTGTTTTGTCTTTATCTTCTGAGCTGTACCGTTATTTACAATACAGTTTCTGAAATAATAATTGAAAAGAAAATGACAGAGGCAAGATTTCAAATAATAACGAATAACATTTATCCACGTTTCTTTCAAATGTCCTACGGAAATATTTATAAAGTTATTAAGATTGTGTCACTTTTCCATATTATATTTTGTACAAAATCTAGCAAGTAATTATTTATCAATTAATCCATGATTAAAGTCGCTTCCACCAGCGACCTTTTGCAAGTCTTCGGTCCATCGGGCCGGAGGGCGTCCTACGCTACGCTTGCCAAGACGCGGTCTCCAGAACTCGTCTGCTCTAACGGCCATCGGTTCTGCGACATACGTGACCAGCCCACTGCCACTTCAACTTGCTGATCCGGCGGGCTATGTCGGTAACTTTAGTTTCTTACGAATTAAATCATTTCTAATCTTATCCCTAAAGAAGACTCAAGCATAGCTCGCTCCATTGCGCGTTGAGTGACTTTGAACTTGTGAACCAATCCCGCAGTCAGTGTCCATGTCTCAGCTGTGTATGTTAGTACGGGTAGGACGCATTACTCAAAGACTTTCGTCTTTAAGCATTGCGGAATAGTTGACGTTCTTCTCTTCCGATGACTCTGCCACGATGATGATATCGTCAGCAAAACGAAGATGAGAAATATACTCTCCATTGACGTTGGCGCCTCGTTCAGACCAGTTCAGGATCTTGAAGACATCCTCCAATGCGTTTGTGAACAGTTTCGGGGATATAACATCCCCCTGTCTCACACCACGACGCAATTGGATAGGTCTTGTCCGCTGGTCTTGGATCTAAACGGTCATCGTCGCTGCGTTGGAGAGACACTTCATCCCCTCGATATATCGCCAGTCGATACCACATCGCTGCAGAGCCTTCAGAACAGCCCAGGTTTCGATGGAATCGAAGGCTTTCTTCAGCGGCTGGTTATACTCTTCGGTCTTCTGTATAAGCTGCCGAACAGTATGGATGTGGTCCACGGTGCTGTAGCTATTTCGAAACCCAGCCTGCTCCGGTGGTTGGAATTTGTCAAGTCTTATGGCTAGACGGTTCGCTACAACTCTGGAAAACAACTTATAGACGTGGCTCAGAAGCGCTATCGGTCTATAATTCTTCAAGAGAGTTTTGTCACCCTTTTCGAAGAACAAGACGACAACGCTTCTGGACTCTGGTGTAGTTCCTTGGTGGATGACGGCATTAAAGAGATCGACTAATGCCCTAAGAACGGGCTGTCCACCGGCTTTTAGGAGCTCTGTCATAATACCGTCATCTCCCGGGGCCCTCCCATTCCTAAGTTGCTCCAAGGCTGCACTAATCTCGCTAACGTCAACATCCGGGATATCCTGCGTATAATGGCGCCTTAGTGTGGCACGTGAATCTTCGGTGTCCTCGGTCTGTGGCTGATGAGCGCTCGATGAATACAGTCGTCCATAGAATTTCTCAACCTCTTCCAGGATCTGTGGGCGCGTCGCGAATAATTGCCCATCTGCTGTCTTAAGCTTAACCAGATGGCTCTTCCCAAGTGGTTTTTGGAAAACTTTGGGCCCCCTGTTCTGTTCAATAAGGTCCTTAATGAACCTTGTATTGAAACAGCGGAGGTCCCTGCGAACGAGTTTTCGGATCCGCTTGGAGAGAGCCTGATATTCCGGCGAAGCAACAGCAGCAGATGGCATCTTGCGTCTCAGCCTCATCAAATCCAGGGTTTCGGGAGAAAGTTTGGACGACTTAGCTCGTTTCATCGGCGGGAAATGCCTGCGACCCAGTATACACCCCCTTCACCAAGTTGTCGGTTATCTCGTCCACGTCGCCAGTGGTTTCCAGCGAGTCGAAACGATTTTGAAGTTGCAATTGGAACTGTTCGGACCCATAGTGCCTTTAGTAGTCATTAATTCCATTAACACTGCACTGCGCCCGTCACGCGATACTATAGATGTTAGGTCTCTTATACCCGTATTTTCTTATGGTGCTTCATTTCTAATGCGCATCGCAAAGGAATAGAAATCGTTACCCCCTGGAGTGTTCCCCGAGCATAAGAACCTGGCCGTCTTCAAGGCAAGAGTGAATAGGCTGTATCTAGACAGGCACCTACCATCAGGTGAGATGGCGGACAAATGCAGGAAACGGCACTTAGAAATTCTTAAAAACTAAGTTTTGATCAGAATGTGTGTGTTTGTATGACACTTATGCAGAGTATTTGTCATTTATATGTTACGACATATATTGTACCCATGGACGTAACATATTATACACGTGTATTTTCTCTGTTTACGTACCCATGATATTATAAATAAATTCTTTTTGATAGAGGTAATATCAAGAAATTAAGCATGATAAGTAAACAAGTTCTGGAGTGGAGACCGCGTCTCGGCAAGCGTAGCGTAGGACGCCCTCCGGCCCGATGGACCGACGACTTGCGAAAGGTCGCTGGTGGGGGATGAGGAGCGGAGGACCGGGATATCTGGCGCGAAATGGGGGAGACCTATGTCCAGCAGTGGACTGCGATAGGTTGAATAGGATAGGATAGGAAGTAAACAAAATTCTCTACTAATACATCTCCACTAGTAGAAATACTAAGATTTTTTTCCAGCTTATCTACCGGTAGGGATAACTAGAATTTGTCTGTTTCACATACCTCTACTGATTCACAATGTTTGGTTAATATTAGATGCCTGCTGTATTCGGACTAGGTTTAATTAAAAGTGTCGGAGTCTCATTGGTGTGGACTGTTGCCTTCTGATCTGGAGGGCGCAGGTACAAATCCCGCCAAGTTTCGAAACTATATGTACATTTATCCGACGCTCTTACGGTGAAGGAAAACATCGTGAGGGAATCTGTGCGCGCCTACGAAGAAATTTAAAGGTTGTGTGTGCCCGCGTGGACGACTAAGGCCCCTTTCACGAATAGGCTTGTG
The DNA here is from genome assembly GCA_019425675.1 of Leucinodes orbonalis. Classification (NCBI taxonomy): domain Eukaryota; kingdom Metazoa; phylum Arthropoda; class Insecta; order Lepidoptera; family Crambidae; genus Leucinodes; species Leucinodes orbonalis. Next base: position 46,797 of record PQWD01000431.1, read on the forward strand.
CCCCTCGGTGGGGACGTTTAGGGGGCTGTTGATGAGCTTAAATTTTTTGAAAGGTATAGCAAAAATGAAATAAATTTACTGAAAGTCTAACACTAAATGCCAACCCTTTAAAAAGTATTTGTGTATTAGTATAAATATTCCATTACGGTGCAGTAACAAAACCCTCTAGTAGCAGTAGTCCGGTTGTTAGTTCAAGCGTTCTAACGGAAAAGTCCTAACATCTAACAGAAAATTACTACAAATTATTAAATTTAAATTTCATACAATTGATACCATTTTATCATTAATGATTAAATCGTTCGAATTATTATGCATGATTAGATATGAATCGAATGCAATTGAATGTAACCGAACATACATTTGTCAAAATCATTGACAGCTAAGCGTACATGAATAATATAGTAACGTCGATAACTCGAGATAATTTGTAACAATGTGATTCACCGAAATCTCTGCGAATGACTATAACGATATCCTTGGAGAACCCTCTGTCACAAACTTATATGGTGCACGCGGCGTTACTCGCAGTCAAGCTGTTAGCCCTTAGTCCCTTGGCAGCGATGACATGGGTCAACAAAGGCGTCTTCGATAATCCTGACATTGTTAGAAGAGCTTACCTGTCGGAGCTCAAGAATTTAGCGCCATTTTGGATAGTTGGCGCTTTGTATGTAACGACCAATCCACCATTGAGTCTTGGAGTCTCATTATTCAGGATTTATAGTACATCCAGATTGATGGTTATCATGGGATATGCGACGAAACCACTGCCAGTCTTTGTCACGGATCTAGCTCTGTTGGTATCCTATTTTATAACGTGCTACATGTCGGTTTATGTGATATTCGTTTATAGAAAAGCAATATAATGAATGCAAATAAAAGTTGAAGATTTGAGAACGGTGTTTATCAAATGGTAGAAAGAATATAGATATATCCAAATGTACACACAGCGACATGAAGTCCCAACATAAGCAAGAGACTTGTACCAGTGCCAAACAACAATATAGAGTTGCTGAGTGCTCTTTTTGTATATAATAATTTTATATACAAAGAGAGCACTCAAATCAATACAAACCGACATATTAATAAAACATCCATAGTGTCTTAATAACTAGGACTCATGCTGAGTTGTATACATTTTCTGTGTTTTTAGATTTATGTTTTTGAGTTTCTGAAAATGCATGTTGTCTACCACATAAATATATTTTTTTCTTTCTTCGTTTCTTATATTTTGTTCTAATTGAACACGATGGCCAGGACGCTCACCTGATGTTAAGTGATACGCCTGACCATGACAGTGCGGCATTGAAGAAACGTACATCGGATATACAGTTATTATTATTCATCAATGCAATATTAGGTCTCTTATACCCGGTTATTTTGTCCCACTAATGTTTTATTTGCTTTTGCCCTTGTTGAGCGCGATTATGCTCCCCCCAGAATACGAAATCTCTTTCCACGCGAACTCATTAAAGGGGAGGAGGGATGGGCAAATAAGAAATATTTTGTTTCCAAAAATATGCCTTATTACCCGTATTCATTAGTGCTCTTGCGAAATCAGGACTATGGCATAGTCAATCCCTGATCGCTTGAAATGAATTTATCCCCCATTAATAATATGGCGTAAGACGTATTCCTGTAAAGGTCGCCGAAAATAACTTATTGAAAAAAATTTGATTTCAATTTTCTGTCAACATAAACCGCTTAGCAAAGAACAGGCAGTATAATTCCGACTTTCTGCCGCAATTCGTGTTGCTTTTGTTCGCGATTATTAGTATTACGTCGCTTCATAAGAAAGCGATGTAATTATAAATAATTTGTAGCGTATTTAATGGAATAATATTTGGAAAATGTTGGAGACATTTTACGTTAATATAACAATTTGTTATTATGAAATCGTGATTAACACTCATTTTAAATATGGGCGTCCGAGTGGTTCCCTTTGTCCTAAGATGGAAAGATTTTTAAGATACTAATAAAATTATCATCATCATCTCATTATACGTCCCCACTAAGGGCACGAGTCTACCCGTATGGGATGTAGTCTGGCCTTAGTTGTCCACGGGAGCCAAGTGCGGAATTGGCTGATTTCACGCACAACCTTTGAATTTCATCGATGTTTTCCTACACCGTAAGAGCATCGGATAAACGTACATTGATTTCTGAAAATTTCGTAAACACATTGGTGCGTGGCGGGATTTGAACCTACACCCTCCAGAAAGGCAACAGTCTACACCGATGCATTGACCATACCATGACATCTCATTAGAGTCCACTGCTCGATTAAGGGCCTGTCCTCCTCTATAATAAAGCGTTTCTCATAGTTTCCACACTAGGAAGGCAGATCTAGTGGCAGATAGATATTGGAGTAATTTTAGTTAATACTTTTGTAATAATATTCCCATAAATGTATCAATAAATACGAGTAAATTTAATAATTCCAACTTCGTTGCAACGTGAATATTTTTGTAAGCTAAATAATTGTAGTCGGTTTAATTTAAAAAAAATATTACGCTTAACCATCACCGTTATATTTATCTCATTAAAATTTCTAGGAAGATTATTAGTTTGCTTTAGTTATTTACCTATATATACATACTTAAATTAACATCGGTAAGTTATCAAACGTTGGTTTACCGAAATTGAAATCTTGAAATTGCAATTAACATGAAAGTGTTTGCATTTCTGGATTTTCTGGGTATGTTAGTTAGCACTTAGCAGTGACAGATAATATATTTTGTTAATTGGCCAATGCGAGTTGGACTCGTTCGAGGAGTGTTCCGCAGCATTAAGTAATATAAAATTAAGTAATTTCTTGGTAATGTACATAATATAGATACCTATATATATTTCAATACCATATTTTTTCATCTTTGGAAGTGGAGTGTCTCTCGCGCAAAATATTTAATTTATAAATAAATGATATTAGAAACCTCCATATCATTTTTAAGCGCTACTCATTGATAACCCTCATATGTGAGTTTAATGAATGTATGGCTAACCTCAATATATATAAATTTTTCAAGTTCTTATTAAATAAAAGCGGTGCACATAATTCATATACTTACAAAGTTTAAACAGTGAAGTGCTAATAGTTTCAGAGAAAAAAGGGTGTCAAAAACACATTGGTACGTGGCGCGATTTGAACCTCAGCCCTCCCTGTAGGAGGGCAATAGTCCACATCAATGAGCCAGCGACGCTCATTATTATTATATTTACACTTAAATACATTTTATTGAGACACTAGAAGATGAACGGATCCAAGTTGGAACCGTTTGCTTGGATCATCCAAGTACCGTTTAGGAACAGAAAGATTTCCACCTGAGTCGTATTTCTAAAAGTTACCGCCGGGATGTGCATTGCAACCGTAAATACTAGACTAAGGAAAGAGCAGTATGTTATACAGGGGCCCATACATTTTCACGCGCCATATATTCCGCTGTAATCAAGGGGAAATGGTGTTGAGTTGGGAACACACTTAGGACACAAAATATTTAGCGTACCGGTCGAGAGCATCGGTAAATTTGGGCTAGACTCTGATGGGATTGGCTCCATAGTGCTCTCGTGGAAATAAATGGACAGTGCAGTGTGAACACTCGCCGAATGTTTGTATACTCTTGATAGTTATTATCACGAATTCCATTGTAATATTCTTATTTTACTAAGAATAAGGTTAGGGTATTTGCTTATAAAAACCATTAACTATCTAGATGCACTATCGCACTCAAAAAGTGTCTGCGGCAAATGTCTGCCTATCGCGTCAGTTGGGCAGAATTTTCATTTCTAAACACGTCACTCATATTATAATGACATAGTAGTGTGCTCGTGCTTTTGAATTTGTACGTCTATGAGACGGCGGCACTTGCACCAAGGATTCCGGGTTCGATCCCCGGGCAGTACAAAACATTTGTGTGCACTAATTTCAATAATATTACAATAAAATTTTATATAGGTATTCGTTGTTTAGTACCCATATTAAAGGCTAAATGCTAAGTTTGAGACTTTAGGACACTGTGTGAATGTCAGTAGATATTTATTTATAATATAGATACATTTACAGTAAAGCAGACAATCAGGTGATTCAGTCTGCAATGTCAAAACCAAACTGAGATATAAATACTACACGAAGTAACTTACACTTTTCGGTCTCCCCTGGGATTCGAACCTATAACCCCGGTACACCGATGCAGCGATCTATACTTTACATAAGACCGTTAGACTAAAAATATCTAACCTTTGGGTTAGTTTTTAGGTAAAAAATATAAATTACCGATTTAAATTCGTGAGCTTTACTTTCAAATGATAATAGGCAAATTAATTCATGAGAATTTTTAATCATTTTTCTAGTACCTATATTTTGCTTTATACATTTGTACACCTGACCAGTAAACCATTTTCAAAAATCCGAACATTGAAACAAAAAGTATTTGCATCCCCTATGCGGGATAATTTTCTTTTATTATATTTTATATATAAGAACATAACAAATGAAAATCCTTAAAAATGAAATAAACACAAAAGGACAAATATTTTAAATACGACATGAGTTTCAAACTCATAACTGGAAGGAAGAGACCATCACAGATAACTAAAACTATTTGTAACGACAAACTTACGAACGTGTTGAAAACAAAATATTTATTTATTTCTTTTTTTTATGCTATAGCAGGCAAACGAGCATACGGCTTATCTGATGGTAAATGTAATCTATTTTCAATTCTGAATGATACAATTATATTTCTTTGTTAACTCGTCTTGACTCGTCTTGTCAGATACTCGTGATATCAATGACACGATTTATTTCCTAGAAGATAAATTGATAAACTTCATACAGCGCAGATACTTGTTGAAAATGTTGTTTTGTAGCCTAAGTATACCCAACGACCCTAGTAATACTTAGGGTATTATTTAGGTTGTTTTTAAGGCAAGCTGAGCTAAATTATACGACCTTACTTTCAAAGAGCTTAGGGATAAAAGGTATATCAAACTTACAAGGAGTAAAAAGATATATTTTTTTTATCCTTTATAGGCAGACATTTGACCGCCATCTCACCTGATGGTAAGTGAAGATGCGGCCGAGGATGGATCATGACTGCTAGAAACAGCTATTCACTCTTGCCTTGAAGACGGCCAGGTTGTAATGATCGGGAACACATAACGAGGCAAAGAATTCCATTCCTTTGCGGTGCGCATTAAGAACGAAGCACCATAGCGGGCTGTGCGGATGTGTGGAATGTCTACCACGTAAGGATGGAACGCTCGCCTCCGTCTTGTATCCCGATGGTGAAAAGGGGCTGGTGGAATTAACGCGTGTAATTCCATCGCACACTCACCGAAATGTAGCCTGTAAAAAACTGATAGCCGTGCAACTCTACGACGATGCTCGAGGCTTTGCAGCTTAGCGTCAGTCAGAGTAGGGTCGCCAATGAGCCGCTCAGCACGCCGCTCAATCGAGTCCAAAACAGCCAGTTGGTATTTGGCCATCCCATAGGTGGCAGCAGTATTCCATACAAGACCGGACTTGGCTTGATATAATGCTAGAAGCTGTCCTGGGTGAAATACTGCCTGACCTTGGAAAGGATCCCGAGCTTTTTGCTGCAGTCTTTGCTTTGGACTCGATATATTGGCCGAAGTTGAGATTGGCAGTGAGATGAACACCAAGAAGCTCTAGGCTATCAGTCACTGTGACAGGTACATTCCGGATTACAAATGATAAAAATCAAATATTGAGTATGTGTATACGGCTTAAATAATTTTGTATTCAATGTGTTTCCGAATTATATTTGTTTGGCTCTTGTGTTATAACTTTTTATGAACTGACAAATATTATATGGTAAATCTCTTTATACATTCACATATTATTTTTATCAAATATAATTTTTTTTGAGCGTCGGTGGCTCAGTGGTGTAGACTGTCGCCTTCTTACCAGGAGGGCTGAGGTTCAAATCCCGACACGTACCAATGTGTTTACAAATTTTCGAAAATATGTGTACGTTATCCGACGCTCTTACGATGAAGGAAAACATCGTGAGGAAACTTTCATGCACGCCTGCGAAGAGATTCAAAGGTTGTGTGTGAAGTCGTCCAATCCGTACTGGGCCCGCGTGGACGACTTAGGCCTAATCACCCTATACGGGTAGGCTCGTGCCCCTCGGTGGGGACGTTTAATGAGCTGATGATGGTAAAATTTTTTACCATTATATTACACCATTTAGAATTGCAATAAATCTTAGTCTTCTTTTTTATTTTCTCCCCATGTGTTTTATAGATTTATGTTTTATCTTACGCAGTTCTATGACTCCCAAGAGTATACTTAGGCAAATTGTTTCTAAGACACATAAATCTTCCTTTCCTCGCTGACGCCAATATTCTTATTATCATTTAAACATTATTTATAAGTTCAACATAATGAAAATCACCCATATACATACAGTGTGCAAAAACTTTACAAAATATAGTAAACTAGTTTACTGAACGATAAGCAGAATACGAACTTTCTCAACAATTTTTAGCCATAAATTTAAACTTGCGTTACCAATATTAGTTGTGACTGCGCCATATACAGTAAAAGTAAAAATACGTTCCGTAGCCGAAGAAATAAATCAATACGAAATTGTAAAAGTTAAAAGCAACTTGGCAGCAACTACAATACTTACGGGAAAGCATAAAATAAAGAGCAGGGAATTCTCGAAATATGCCATTGTACCGTCAGTTACTGAATATTGAAGCTTTTAATATATTGAGCTGGGATAAAGAAAATATTGGATAAAATGTGGAGGGATTAACTATAGATGAAAAATGAGATTACTTATAGCCTTCCAAGTTGGGAGGAGATAAACTTGACAACAAATTAAATTCGCCCTTGGGAGTGTTACCTTGTTTCCATTTTTCGTTTCTCCAAGCTGTTTAGTATTGACATTAATTTACTTAACAACTTATTAAGATTATCACACCAACGGGGTTATTTCATTTGTTTTTGATTCAAGTAATTATTAAAGAGTATCATATAAAACATATATGTATTTATCGACGGATATTGTGATACCCAAGAAAAAAAACATTCATTCCCTGCCTACAAAATCTTTCGATTGAACAATTACCATTTTTTTAAATGTACCAATTTTTTCATAGGACGCACAGAATTAGTAAGTAATTCATTTTTTTTAGTTGGTGTTCCAACAATCAAAACAAATGTTGGCTAAATTACGAGGACGTACTTATTTGAGCTCCGATAACATACTTCCAGATGCAGTTAGCAAATTAAAGAGTGCACGTATTCATTTGGCACTTGTTTGATACATTTTTTTTTACGATACTTTCCGTTTTATAAGTATATTGGACTGAATATTTTTGGAGAGAAGTTGAAGTTAACTAATGTGGGAGACGAGTTGTTTTTAGAGTTCCGCTAATGGATACGCCTGATCTTTTCAACGAACTAAACAGTGGGAAGCCGTTCTCAATTAGGTGAGAGGTGGCATGACAGAGGTGAAAGAGAGAAGGGGGATTAAGTATAAGACAAATAAAGTTTACTTTGGAAGAGTGCACATAATTGTAATACTAGGGGAATTCTAATGTGCCTATGTCTTCTACCAAACACAGATAATGCACAAACTATCATCATCATCGTATCAGCCAATAAGGCCTTAGTGGAACGGTATTACCAGGCAGGTTACCGCCATCTGTGAAAACAGTATTACTATAATGGTACCTGGGTTCATAGTCCATATTCGTTTGTCTATGTAATAAATATAAGAAATAATTAAACTATGTAGTTAATTTATGTTGCCACAACCTTATAAAGTTAACAAATGAACATCTCTTTTATGATGTTAAACCTAACGTAATACACAATATATTACTCAAAGTATATAGATATTAGGTTTCAAATTATAGTATATTTTTAACTTCAATATTAGCCTATTAAGGCCCATTGCAGGCTACATGCTTCCTCGCACAGCATAGTTATGGGGAGATTGGGCTGTAATCCACCACCACGTACATACTCGTATGTCAACTCCTCAATGACTACGGCATATTTTATTTTGATATTTAGTATTTAAGATGTTCAACATTATTTCATTTGAAAAAATGTTATCCGCCATTTTGTATCAGTGGCCATCTTGATTTTAGAATGGTAGATTACGATATTAATTGTCATCAAATTTGTAAGAAATTGAACATAAATCAACTGAATGGTAACTTTTGTGTGTGAAAACCAATCAGGGTCAATCTTTTATATTGAGTATTTGAAATATCACTCGCATGACTGCCATTTTGCTTTCGTTTTTGCGAACCTTTCGTAGTAATGTCGGCAAACATAACAAATGTCACGAGCCTTTTTCACGCCTCTACACCGTGAAACTAAAACGAAACGGATTTTCTAGTTCAGTGTACAATGTGATTCGATGTTGTGTGACTAAAATACGTAAACCTGTGATAAATGTGACTAGCTTGATGGGGTTATGTGTGATGAATTTGCTTAATAGTGTTTACTGTCAATCAACCAATGAACAGAATAAAGCATTTGTTTATATAATGGCTACAACAAAGTCCGAGACTATTGTAACTGTAAACGCTTCTAAATTGCTTGTTTGAATTGTGTTAAAACACACAAAATAAAATTCTTCCTTTTTATGTTACAAAGTGTACAAGATGGTCAGGGCGCGCGTAAGTGATACGCCTGTCCATGAGAGAGCGGGATTGATTGAGACCAATAACTAATAAAGAGCCCCTTAGTGGGGACGTTTAATGAGTAGCTGATGATGTTATAAGTTAAGCAGCCATTACAATGATCATATGTTGGATGGGTGGCTAAAGAAATATTCTGTGCTTCAAAAGTCACGATAAGCCGTTGGTGTTGGGTACTATATCAGTATCGTAGTTTACGCACTCAAAAGCTATGTGAAGAAAGGCCAGTCCCTGCAGTGGGACGTAATAATAGACTGCTGATGAAGATGTAGCCGAAAAGGTGAAACGGGCAGTAATAAAATTACTATTTCATCATCATCAACCTTCCCTATCGAGGGGCACAAGCCCAATCCCAGTGCGGATTTCTTCACAATCTTTGAATCTCTTCGCAGGCATGCGCTAGTTCCCCCATGATGTTTCCTTTACCATAGGAGCGTCGAAAAACATTCATACCTAAGTAATTTCCAAAATTTGAAAACACTGGTACGTGGTGAGATTTGAACCTGCGCCCTCCAGATCGGAAGGCAAAAGTCGACACCAATGAGCCACCGACGCTCTTGAATTACATGTAACTATAAAACTTTACTTTTTTTTTTAGAGCGTCAGTGGCTCAATGGTGTGGACTGTCGTCCTCCTACCGGGAGGGCTGAGGTTCAAATCCTGCCACGTACCAATGTGTTTTCGAAAAATATATGTACGTGTTCCGACGCTCTTACGGTGAAGGAAAACATCGTGAGGAAACCTGCGCATGCCTGCGAAGAGATTCAAAGGTTGTGCGTGAAGTCGTCCAACCCGCACTGGGCCCGCGTGGACGACTAAGGCCTAACACCCTACACGGGTAGGCTCGTACCCTTCGGTGGGGACATTTAATGAGCTGATGATGATGATGAAAAAACTTTACGTCTTTATTTTCCGTCCAGATTGGCTGCTTGATTGTTTGATCTATTTTAATTATGTTCACGACTTCGCATGGACATAAAGTAAGACTAAGTTACTTCTTATTACATCAGCAATTTGCAAGTAAAAGTCCCATCTTTGGTGTAGGCGTAAAATAGCGGGGATGAAGGCTGATAAGAGTTGTTAAAAAATATTTTGGTGCATGTGCCGCATAAATGTTCATATAAAAGCGGTTCTTTAAAAATTTCGAACAAATACTGTATTTTTTTATTTCAATATTGTATATATTTAGAATGAAGTTGACAAGTTATCTTAAACTGATGTACAACAGAAATAGATAGAACCTAAATAGAAAACAAAACCTTTCAAAAGTAAAGAAGCGATCGAAACAAAACAAACAACTACTCGGACAAACAGGTTCAGTTGGGAAGAAATCTAAAGGCGACAGACACAAAGTAAAGAATCGGAGATTATAGCGACACGCTCCGACAAAGGATTACTTCTTCACTATTGAGTGGAACCCGCATTCAATTGCGCTTGCCTTAGTTTGAATCGGATGCGGGGGAATCGTAATTTAAAGTCGACACATAAGATTTAATCAAGATTTATTGTTGTGCATGCTAGAATGGCAATGGGCAGGACAAATAGTACTACTAATGGGGCCGAAATGTTGTACCGGCACATGTACCGGTAACCGTTTTAAACTCACTACTGCGATCTACTACACCTTTATTATACGATACAATTTGCTTAAGATTGCTATAGAAACACTTTTTCCTGTTATCAAGGGACTGTTTGGCTTCATCGATACTTATCGAGAGCGTCGGTGGCTCAGTGGTGTGGACTGTCGCCTTCCTACCGGGAGGGCTGAGGTTCAAATCCCGACACGTACCAATGTATTTTCGAATTTTCGAAAATATATGTACGTTATCCGACGCTCTTACGGTGAAGGAAAACATCGTGAGGAAACCTTCATGCACGCCTGTGAAGAGATTCGAAGGTTGTGTGTGAAGTCGTCCAATCCGCACTGGGCCCGCGTGGACGACTAAGGCCTAATCACCCTATACGGGTAGGCTCGTGCTCCTCGGTGGGGACGTTTAATGAGCTGATGATGATGATGATACTTATAATTACATAAGTAGTTTATAACATTGATCGATATAATAAATTCGGTCCTCAAAAGTTTGGTTGATAGTCGTAAAGAAAAAATATATTTCTAAATGTGCCTTTATAAACAATCACAGATTGAAGTGGAAAACACTAAAAGATCCTACCGTGGAGAGGAGCAAAGGCACTTCAAAGTATTTCCTGATGCTTGGTCGCCACAAACCTTTGCGCTTCGTGGGATAAAAGCGCCCGAACTCTTAAGGTGAAATACAAATCGAAATAGAATACATAGAAGCACGAATTAAGAGTTCAAGAAAACTGTTTGATTTTCCGCATAATTTCTTGTTTCTGGTATATGTTAGTTTCATCATCATCATCATCATCATTACAGCCCAATTATGTCCACTGCTGAACGAAGGCCTCCCCTAATGATTATGTTAGTTTGATAAGTATAAATTAGTTTTGATTTAGTAGTTACATATTCTTAGTGCAAAATGCATTGTATTCCATGACTGTTAGAAAATCAGACACAATACAAAATTATTAATCAGAAGCCTCCAATAGACGAAGGGATCTGTAAATAGCTAGTATTTAAAATGTGATTTCATGTTAATTTAATAAATCTTATAATGTTTGCTCAAAAACTGGATCTATCACAATGTCTCAAACAGTATTTTTAAGCGTTTAAACACTTTTAATAAAAACCCCAATGAAAACAAATTATATGATTAGTGTTTATGAAAAGTATAGCAGGTCCTTAAAAAGATAAAAGTGTTATCTGTTTAAGGAATTGTTATTACTAGAAAAATGACAATGAAAAAATAATAAAAAATATTGATTTTAAATAAGGGAAACTTCTATTTCTTTTTAAACCGGATATTTCTTCGACAGCGACATAATAAATTGAAAACTTCCTGGCTTCGTATTCATTCCCAAGACACATGAAAAAACTTCCGAACTGCGACTAGTGACAAAAACTTGGCACACGACTCACGAATATTTCTTACCATCGTGACAAGGGTCGTTGAAAGCATTCCGAGATCGGTTATCAATGATCCATATATTACAATGAGTTTATTGGTGTTCTATTCGTGTCACAAATTAATTCACTTGACTTTGAATCGGTAGCCTTTTGTGGTTTTGACGTGTCTGGTTATGACATCGGGCAAATTATAATTGAGCCGACCACATTGTTTGTGACGCACGACAAAACTACACTCGTTGTTTAAATCTATTAAGACATATTTAGGCTGATGAATAAATTATTTAAATTATATATTTCTGTGACATTAATTTAAGTTTATATATAACGGGAGCTTATTAATTAAGTTTTCCATTTTAATCAATAGTGATCTAAAGTTAAATATGAATCCCAAATATAAATCGTGTTGCTTCTTTAGATTCGTGCTCAAGAATTTTGTAGTCAATATTGTGATACTTATATTATCTGTAGGGGAGTAATTTTCGCGCCATTTTCTTCAGTTATTTACAGCACTCTCATTCTTAGTAAGTAACAAAGTCCAGTAATTCCTGCTCAGAACACAGCATTACGAAAAGCTGGGTTGTCTTTATAGTCGCATAAATATGCCGACTCAAAAATTCCTAGACTTGGGCAAAACGAGCTTCGCCGACATTGTGAAGTCGTTGAATCGCACAATTTCACGCCTAAGTCGTCGTCTTTCGCTCCATTTAAATATGGAGCGATATAGCGATTCCTGTGCTCAGTCCATTTGAAGGATGCTGTGCATGGACCAAATAGTTAATGTTATAATTTAAAACATGTTATTCAGATTATCTAGTCAGGTGTAAAAGTAAAATAAAGTGTATTTTCCATGTAATACAGGACAAATTAACGGATGGCTCATCTGGTATTAAATGATACCACCCACGCCTATACGATTGCAATACAAGAAGATATAGAAATGCGTTGCCGACCTAAAACAGAAAACGATTTTTTCATGAAGGTCGCCAGGTTGTCTCGCTCAGGGAATATTTCAGAAGGTAACTGATTCCGCAGATTTGTCATGCACGTAAAAAAGTTTTAAGAAAAGCGTACTGTAGAGGTATTCCATTCATCAAGGTGATATTGATGAAATTTTGAATTTGAATATTGTACGTGTATTTCATTTGTTGTTTTATTGTTAGGTTATTTCATTTTGGGGTCCTAGTGCTTTGAGGCTTTTCAATAAAATTTCAAAAATGTTAGTCGACATAACAGGTGACCGAAGATCTGGCAGATCCCTTGGACAAAGAATCAGTCTGGCAATACAAAGGGGTAACGCTGCCAGTATTTTCCAACCTTGTAGAAAGGAACTTCTTTTAATTATATTCTTTAGTTTTAATTGTTTATTTTTAGTGTTTAGGGTGTAATATATTTTAGTCAAATTTAAAATTGTTGGTTTATACAGATACAAACATATTGTGGTGCGCCTAAAATTCCGATGCTGAGAGCTATCGGCGCTCGCCACGTGCCCGGTTAAGCTCTCAATGTCATCATCGGCTGCTCGGTCCATCTGTATAACAATTTTGAATGCATTGCAATTTACAGCTGAACATAGCAGGCTGAACTAGGTCCACGTTTATAAAAATGAAATGGTTACGATGTAAAGATTATCGCCTATAAGGAAACAATCCAATAGGAATCCTTGAGCTTCGGTGGCTCAATGGTGTGGACTGTTGCCTTCCGACCGGGAGGGCGCAGGCTCTTGCAGTGAAGGAAAACATCGTGAGGAAACTTGCGCACGCCTTCGAAGAGATTTAAAGGTTGTGCGTGAAGATAGCCAATCCACACTGGGCCCGTGCCCTTCGATGGAGACGTTTAATGAGCTGATGATTATGAGGCATCCTCGACAAAAATCTAATAAAGATCTACATAGCCATCGTAGCAGAACATAAGCAACTTTAAAATGATTCAATGACTTTGTAACTGAAGTTATAAGCAAGAAACTCCTTTTGATCGCCCAATTACACGTCTGGGCTCGGTAGGTAATTGGAGTCATTACAGCAAGCTATCTAGCCCATTAACGAGCTGATGTTAACGGCGGCAACTTTGGTGTATTTAGCTAACTTACTATTACGGACTCGTGCTGCCAGTTTCCCAACACTGAAGACGGAGTTAATCTATACTAATATTATAAAACTGAACAGTTTGTTTGTTTGTTTGAACGCGCCAATCTCAGGAACCACTGGTTTGATTTGAAAAAATCTTTCAGTGGATAGCTTATTTATCGAGGAAGGCTATAGGCTATATATCATCACGCTAAGAGCAATAGAAGCGGAGCAGCAACGACGAAAGTTTCGAAATCAGGGGTTTTTTTCATACTTGGAGCTTCCGCTGCGTACGCTGCGTAAACGGTTAAAGTTTTGCAAAAGTTATGTATGAAAGTATTAGAAGGTATTTTGAAGGTCTACAAAAAAGTCCATAACAGCATTCTTTTAAGGTTAGCTCCCTAAAACATATTTTTAGCTAAGTTTTTTTTAAATAATGCATCAATTGTGAAGGTTTTTTCATAAATATGATAATAATCCTTGTCCAAACAAACACTGTACAAACACTGTATTTCATTTTAAACAAAACTGCCTGTACAACATTCCAATTAAATTAATTTCTTATGAGATATCGCAGTTTTAACTATCCTATATAAACGAATTAGCGGGTTAAAGAGAGCGTTAGGCCAAAGTAACTATTCCACGCGGACGAAGTCGCACGCAAAAGCTAGTTGATGATAAAAGTAACTTATCTTCAATTATATTTACGGTAGCGAGAGATGCCAATCTAAAATGTTTTTGCCCTGTGAAAAAATTTTCGATCTCAAACGAAACGGTATTTATACCTTTTTTTTAGTGTCTGGTTACAATTCTAAAATAGATCTTTTAGAATTGTTTTACATACTAATGTATAACAGGTAGAATAACTTCACTGATATTAAAATACTTGTTAAATTTTAAAAATGACAGGGCTCTTTACAAATCGCGGAGGCACCTAGAAATATTTGCTACAAACAACCTTTTAACGAAACAATGGAGCTGGAGACGGGCTCGAGGCTAAATCTACATTTACAGCAACTGACCTGCTTCCTGCCTGAAACAAAATTAAATATTTGGGTATCTTGTGATTCCATGACTTACTTAAGGAACAATGCAAGTCTCATTTCAGAACAATATTCATCAACCTACAATGAATGAACATTTTTCTATTAAGCTTTGTTTTTAATTTTTGATGACTTTATAGAGCTTAATTTATTTGGAATAGGCCTATGAATTTTATAGTACTTCTAGTGTAAACACTTGATGGCTAAACGCTTGATGGGTAATTTGACGACCCATTTGGTGTAATGTTCGAGACGTCGCGTCGGTGATTACATCAAGAGTTCCGAGTTCTATCCCCGGGCAGTGCAAACATTTGTTTGCATAAAAATGTCTTTTTGAATTCGTTTGGGTGTTTTCTATGTATAATATGTATGTACAAAAATATGTATATAAGTATAAGCCCCCGTTCGGCGATGTAGCGAGATTCAGGTTGTGGTTATGAATTGATACACTGTTTCTGTTTGGTTATGATTGATACTTATCGAAGTAGGAGAAGAAAGACGGCCACTAAGGGCGCCCACTAGGGCTCGAACCTCGACTTAGTGCCGTCCCTCGGACGAGGGTGAATGCCCCCTACCGCCGACGGCCCCCTTTTATACCCTTTTTGCGTTTACCTGCCAGACCGGTACGGTACGCGATGGCGTGGTGGCGGCAGTAGTCATTTGAGATACTCTTAACAAATCATAATTCATTGCTCTTACATTATTACAATGTTTACATGTATTAGTAAATATATTAATTATAGGTTTAAAGGCACAAATATAATACTTATAAATGATACATTCTAACATAAGTATGTTTATCAGTTGTTTAGTACCGGTAATACAAGCTGCATGCTTAACTTGGGGCTAGATAGCGTTGTGTGAATGTCCGTGGATATTTATTATTGCCATTGGCTAACCTACCGATATCGTTGCTGTGTGTGAAGGTCTGTGTCCTGCAATGGAATTTTATAGGCCGGTTGATATTGAATTATTTGTATATTTATCAAATATAAAACCCTTTTTTATAACCGTTTGCGTCCCTTTACAGGAAAATGTCTTAATGTTGAGCTTAGCAAAGGTGTTCGGGTCAAGTTGCCTCCGCCTATCCATTCCACGTGACCAGTTGTAAAGGTATAGAAAGCGAATATTGTACCGTAAATAAGTACCTTCCAAATCACTGCCTATGATTGCGTGATATTAAATTCATTTACGAATAGATATTTCCGATAATCGTTAATACTTTTTAATTATTTTTTTGTTTTATTGTATTTTAATTAGGTTAATAATTATGATTAAAATTAATATTAAAGGCTTATTTTTGTTTTAATGACTTTATTTGTATACTCATATTTTTTGTAATAAGATAATGATCTTGGATTCATGTTTAAAATTTCAATTTATAGAATCATTTCGATCTTGAAATAAACATTAAATTGTATTATTTATATGGGTACAATTTCCTTAATACCGATTTATTATTATTATCCACTTTATGGCTCTAGTATAAATTTACCTTGACAATAAATCTCGAAAATAGCTATCATATTAATAAAGCTTAAATGTCCACTATTCATTAAGTATCACCATACTTTACCCATTGATTGAACGTCCGTTTGCGGTTAAGAAATCGAAGTAGCGTGTCTTAGACTTAGAACCGTAGTGTTTATATTTAGTATCTTGACTTTCACGAGTCATTACTGAGTGAGAGGTGCAGATGAAAGGGTTTATTAGTATATATTCTTTAGCAAGAAGGAACCACTTTCACTGCTTGAAATTTATGCTAATACAGAATATCAAAAAAGGTTCCAGCGAGGTGCTAAAACCCATTGAGCGGGGGTGCCAAACCCCTCAAACATCTCTAAATGACAAATTTTAATGACTTTTGTGTTGTACCTGTAACAGTGGAAAGAATAAATAAAATAATCAAATAGCTTTCCTATTCAATCAAATAGATTTCCATTTCTTTGAAATAATTAATTCCTTATTATGACTTCGTTTGTTTTTTTTGTTTCTCGGAATACGTTGATTCGCAATATTGTGCACCTGTGACTTTTTGAAGTAATACTGCGTCGATATAAATGAATAATTCATAATTATCGAATAATAAATTTTGTTCACGGCGTAAAATTTTATGTATTAATATTTTTTTTCATTTCCTTCTTTTTCATTTTTTTTTGTTTGTGTTTGTGTGCCTTGAAACTGCGGTCAGTTCCATACAAATTTACATACTGTTTTTAGAGGGTTAATGGACCTTACACAAGTCACGCTCGAATTTGTGTTCGAAAAAATATACCAAATATCAGCGTTTAATAATCAATTTAACTTTTCTTTATATTTTCAAAAATATGTACATACAATAAATATGAGACGAAGATACTTATTTTAAATCTGTCTAGATATTTTCAACACTATAACACTTATATAACCTTTTGATTATTACCAGGTCAGAGCTTAAAACCGGGCAAAAGCTTAACCTCTACGGATGCCAAAATCCCGGCTATTTTTTGCCAATCATGGGGCTTAACCCGGAACTTTATGATTAAATTGACCCTTCAAGCTGAGAAGCTAACCGGGTTTTAGAACTATTTGAATGGTGCGATTAAAATAAGTAATGCTAGTATGAACTTAAAGAAATTGTCGCTGCAAAAGTATTTCATGGAACNAAAGTTACCGGAAACATACCGGATACACAACATGATTGTCTTATTATTTATAATAAAAAATACTACAAGAAACAGTACATTGTAAACAACAATCTTGCTGCATATTTTTCAAAGTATTTTAACTGCAGAAAGTAATATTCATTTCAATCTTATTTACTTTCAAAATAAATTTTAAGTACATCAACGACTATAGTTTTTCGTCCAACCCATTGCCAATGTTGGATTTTGAATGATTTGATGCATATCAAAAAAGTACTCTGTAACTCTAATTATTATCCTAAACGTTACTTATCTTGCATGCTATCTTATTCAAATATCTCTTAGAATTCAGTTTGCATATTTATTTAGTAATAAGTAAACACCGTAACTATGAAAAAGTTTATGTACGAGTATAAAGCACTGAAAAGTAAACCTAAAACAGAAACGTCAAAAGGGTAAACAAAACAATCATTACACGATTTATTATAATTTATCAACTGTAAACTTGACTAGCTATCGTAGGGTAGATACTCATTATGTTTTTAAAGTGATTGGGTGTAGTTTGAGCGCGACGTACTTACCTGCCTATTGCTATTATTAATGTGGGGCCGTCAGCTGTGATCTGTGACACCGGCAGCAGACAGACGAGCGAGCGAGGTCCGACCCGACCGGCGCGGATGAAGTGGATCACCGGAGCGCGACGAAAAGTAATTTGTACAAAAAACTAAATTCAGCTCATTGCGAATGGCGTGCTGTTCGTGATGTTTTGTCTGACCGCACAATATATCGTTGGTCATTGTTGCTAGTCGTTTTTTTGTAACGTTCGGGCTTCTAATGCGCCGGTAATGTCCGCGAGCTCGCACATACCGCTTTCAGTTTTAGTTTAGTTACTTGGTTTTAGTTTGTTACTCATTATAAATAATTGCAAAGAAAACAAGTGGTGAAATAGACGAAAAAAGTGGATTCATTGGAGGACATGGGAGTTTTCAAGTGGCTTCGCCGGTATGTACCTACTTTTAAGTTTATTTTTTTTAAATTACAACTTTTATTACATATTTTATGTATGAATGTAATTTGTTAAATTTTTCCCATCTTCAATTTATTTTTACGTATAAATTTTCAATCCAGGTGGCTTTATTACTTAACTAGGTGGCGTTACTCACAGAATGGGGGTAAATGAACTCTGACCGCTTTTGGAAACGCAATCGGGGAACCTACCTTCCTATTACTAAATACTATGTGTGCTTATAAATTATTGAAATAATTATATATAATTTATATTCATAATGTGCTTCAAAAAATTGGTTATGCAAAGTTGGTTGCTACTAAAATTTTTAATTCTTACAGAACTCGTAGGTACTTGTTAACATGTAAATGTGTCTATCCGTCCTTCGCAAAATGTCCCTGGTCCAGAATGCAGTCCAGAATGCGCCTTTCGTAAAACGCCCATTCACGAAACGCTCCTTTCGCAAAACGTCCTTTCGCAGAATGCCCCTTTCGCAAAACGTCCTTTTCTCAAAATTACTTAATTGAAGCTGCTTGTTTATCTCTAAAAAAGTATTGAAATCATCAGATTCTTCAGACATTCAATTATTGACATCAAATAAAGTGGTCCACGAAGTTGAATATTTTTGTAAAGGTGGTTGTTATCTCTTACGGTGAAGGAAAACGTTGTGAGGAAACCTGCACACGCCTACGAAGGGATTCAAATA
Organism: Leucinodes orbonalis; assembly: GCA_019425675.1. Classification (NCBI taxonomy): domain Eukaryota; kingdom Metazoa; phylum Arthropoda; class Insecta; order Lepidoptera; family Crambidae; genus Leucinodes; species Leucinodes orbonalis. The sequence continues at coordinate 65,913 of PQWD01000431.1, forward strand.
TTGTGCGTAAAGTCGGCCAATCCGCACTGGGCCGTTCGGAAGACTAAGACCTATACATCCTTCACGATTAGGCTAGTGCCCTCTGTGGGGACGTATAATGTGCTGATATGATGATGACTAGTTATATTTTGATGATCATGAGTGTGTGTCGTAAATGTAAATCTTTGCTTTCGCTTAATTTCGGAACTAAATGACATAGACTTGAAATTCTGGATTTTCAATATGTGATTATAGTGTATTGGATGACGAAAATTTCAACGATCTCCCAAGGTTTCAAATTGAGCCCTGAAATAAAGGAGAGTTCCAGTAAAGGATGGTACGGCAGTGTTTCGCGCTTGACTTGGCGGGAGCACTGCTGTGCCCACAGATTCTGCGAAAGGGACCAGGGGACATTTTGCGAAGGAACGCTACCGATATCAAAACGTATTAAGCAAAAGTAGTTTATTTTACTTGTACTAGATTTGAATGGTTCAATATTATATATGTACTTATTTATTTGGCAATTCACTTTCAACCTGTTACAGTCCACTGCTGAACATAGGTTTCCCCCATTTTGCGCCAGATGTTCTAGTCCTCTGCCTTCCCCATTCGGCCTCCACCAGCAACTTTTCGAAAGTAATCGGGCTGGAGGGCGTCCTACGCTATGCTTGACAAGGCGCAGTCTACACAGACTAAGACATATAATTTAGGGCTTTTTAATATAGACACACGTTAAAAGTAAAATTACTGACTAACATCTTTTAAAACAAGACTTATAATGTGAAAGATTTGAAAATCAAATGAGTTAAAAAAATACTTGTTATGTAGTGTATACAAGTTGATGGGAATTGTTAGTTTGTTTTGAAGCATACAAAATAGCAAACGCGATTGTCAAAATAAAGTCAAAAACTTAAAATAGAGTTTTACATGTCTGCTCACGGGCAGAGTCAATCCTAAATCGATACGGGATTTCCCCTGCGCGCGTAGGTAAATCAATTACGTAGGTATTACTATAGGGGACTCCCGAAAAATAAAACTATATTTCAGAACGAGACCCTTAAAGTAACCTGAATGTGGACTAGGTCAGGTTTTTAAATTGCACTACCTCTTTAATGAGGATAGTCTTAGTTTATAATTGATTATATATAGAAATACCAAAGAATAAAATATTCTATTTAACTGCGTCCGTAGCAATAATAAAAACGCGTAAGCATCCCGACCCGGGTGTGCGCTGCCTACCAAAAAAATAACAGCGCTGTTTTGTCTAATTAAACAGTCGTTTTTGGTGATACTGTGAAATGAACTACCATTGGATACATTTCCGGAGCGATACGACTAGCGTCCATCAAAAAAAGAGTCCTCCTGGGACCTTTGGTCTTGCAAACGTTCATTGGCGACCGTGCCACTTAACATCATTGCGTCCTGTTTGATAAAAAAAAAATACTGGAATTTTGCTACGTTAGAATCGATCACTATGTGCGCAGTGGAGCTTTTAACCTATCAGGACCAATCAGAAGAAAATGTATATGTAATAGTCCTCTGCTTAGTCTGCCATCCTTACGCTCCACTGTTGGCCGCAGATGCCCCACCATATACGGCTTCAGCGGGCAAATGGTGAGCGCAGATAGCTCGCAGCTTTTTAAATTTACACAACGACCCTAAGGACGTACCAGAATAGGACTCTTTCAAAAATAAACTTTCACATAACTTAGCATAGCACATTTCCGGCGGAAAAGAAGCCTTAGCTTTGACGATCTGAAAAACGTGTAATTAGTTCATCGAACATTAAAAAGGAATGATTTAAATTTTAACAATTTAAAATTTAAATCGTTTTTTAGGTTTATTTAGGTAACAAACAGATTACGCAATCCATTATAAAAAACATCCAGACGCGCCGGTATTCATTTATAAAATGTTTAAAACATGACATACTTACAACAAAAGCACCCTGACAATTGATGATGTAACTGTCTCCACCTAGATCCCCGAATTGGAATGATCCCTTTCATCGGTGCTCAATGCGTGGAGGTTACATTGTGGGCTTGCCCGGCCGCACCATTGTTGCATTTGATGCACTTAATTAAAAACATTTGAATGGCTACGTGAATTTTAGGATAACATGATTGAATGTTGTATGTAAACGTTTTCAATAGTTTTGTTTCTGTACTTACTCGTATATATACTGCGGTTATATATAGTACAGACATCTGAAGGACAAGGCCTCCCCTACTTATGATCCTCATCATCAGGGATTCGAACCCACCCCAGATCACGCAGCAATCTAAAACCAACGCTTAATTAATTTAGAAAGGGATGTCGCTATTTATCATATAGAGCCTTATCCCCTTCTAACTCTATTCAAGTATAGATCGACGCTTGAGTCTCGTTTCAGAATACAGGCCTTAGACCACTTGTCCACGAAAGCAGCTTCCTAATGACGTTCACTGAGGGATTCCCAACTATAATTCGTGGCACTAATCTATTGCGAGATGGTTTGCAGGATCATTGTTTCCTATTCGCCACGAAATACTGCGACGTATGAGAAACTAGCTACTGTTAGCCATTAGCGTTCGTCACTTGTCCTGTGAAGCTGTGCAGCCTAACCGCAGATAACAGCGAAAAGTCCTTCCGAAATACAAAATTTGGTCAAAACGAAGTTTGGACTACTTATATACCAACCTACTAATGTGTATTGTAGTCTAATTTATTATTAATGATTTCGGAATTATCGTGTATCGGCTTAAATCTGTTGCAGTTCACTGCTGGACATTGGTTTCCTTTGCATCAGGTTTTATTATTACTGTCCTAACCAAACCCCTACCACCGGCATTATGCAAATCGGTCCATGAGGCCAATCATATATTTTAACTTTATTGTATTGTAAACGCAAATAATTTGTTTTAACACTTCGAGAATTATGTAAACGTATAACTTAGGCCTACCTGCGGGTGTTTAAAAGTCTGCGGTGGCCTTGCCAGTTCTCACCAAGAACGATTAATTAGAATTTGGATCAAGGGGATTATTTAAAATTGTAATTTTGGGAAAAAAATCTAGAGACATTCACTCGGCTCCATTTAGTTCCAAATTAAGCAATGTGTTTATATTATGAGTGCTTAACAATAGGTGAACATATTTGTGTTTTGCGTGGGCAATTCTGTTTGTATTGGTCTGGATGTTTTCTACAAAGATATATGTATTTATTTACAAAACAAGTATGTTTATCTGTGGCTTAGTACTTATCCATGGTATGGTTGGGCATTGGGAAATAGATACATTGTTGCTGTCTGTAAATATTTAAAAGTTATGTATTTCAATGATGAGTATATCATTTAATATCAAATGGCATAATATTTGAAAAAACGCGAATTAAAATTGACGATATACCAAACACGCACTCGGGCAAGAATTTTACGCAACTGTATGAATTCTCACGCAGAAAGTAAATTTTATGTGTTGACGTATGTGTTGTGAGCACGATTAAATAATAACACCAGAACAATAAAAAAGAAACCGTTATCAAGACGGATGCTTCGATTAATTACTTGTTTAAGCTCCTATTGACTCCGCCGATACAACGTTATTGAAATTCACTTTCACCAAACTATTTTTTGATCTCAGATCATTTTCTTATTGCAGATAACCAAAATTGATGGCCGGACAGCTTATTTATGTAAGCATTATGCTATCATGGTGTCGCTCAAAATCTACTGATATTATTGATGCTTTCTATTTTAATTCGTCTTGCGTAACCCATTGTTTGTGTTCCCTTCACATTGTTTTGTATATGGAAACGGAATACGATGTTTATTTTTTCGATTTCGATGTAATTATTGTCGATCGATATTATTAAGCGGAGGGCCGGAATATCTGGCGCAAAATGGGGGAGGCCTATGTCCAGCAGTGGACTGCGATAGGTTGAATAGATAGATAGATTATTAAAATATGTTTGTGTCCTAAACCTTGACTAGCAGAATTTTATGTGCCTAAAAACTTACCCACTCATCCAACGCTCTGAAATTCGGTGTTAAATCTTAATCTTGCGAGCAAAATATTTTCCATTCAGTGTATTTTATTTAAGTATCTAATACCTGAACTTCTGTATAAACTGCGCTCGCGCTTGATCGGTCCTTTAACCATGGGTTGCGTCTGACCGAGCAACTTAAATCGGTAAAAGTGTATCGGTCAAACCGCTGTTAGTTGTCGTGAGTAAAGCCACCTTTTACTTTACTTATATTCTAAATCTGTTTTATTCGTCATCGGTCAACGTGCTGTGAGTCACTGTCAAATCCACTGCGTGAATTACTGAATGCTTTTTATGTCAAATACACTTTAAACGATATTCAGAAATTAGCTAAATGCAGTCAGTTGTAAGACTTATCTTTTAAACTTTTGTTTTGCTTTCCCCTTAATATGGAACCTCGGTTTTTGACATACAGTCTCAAGCTTATTGTAGTAGATCACGTTTCTGTTGACCCGACAGAATTCTACGCTTTATGCCTTAATGCGGGCCAAATTGTTTACCGGGCGTGTACTTATATAATTTTACTTTCCATCCTGTAAAGAACTTTGAGAAATAAGTTATAATTGAGATGCATTAAAAAGTTTCTCAATTCTCAGGGAACGTGTAACGGTGACCACTCGTCACGTCACTCCTGAAGCCACTACTCCAGAAGAACAATGCCCACAGAGTGCAACACAGATAGGCACAATACGAACAGACGAATACAAACGAGATTTGCGGAGTTTCAAGCGAGACGCTCGACGGGCAGCAAAGATCTACAGGTGACACCACAAAAGAGGAAATGCGGCAGACACTCCCTACCAGTTTCATGCACTGACTGCACTGCCGATCATAATGACAACACTTTCAATTACGAGAAGAAATCCGCCGTCAAATATAAAAAGAAATCACACAAAAGGGTCAGAAGCGCAACGTCCGATGAGAAAATATACGAAGGCGTGCCAAATATACAATTCCTGTTCCAGAACCAGGTATTTCTGCCTGGAAATGTTATGCCAAATGCAACCTACTCTGAGCCACTCAAGTCTAGAAGATCACGCCATAGATATTTTCGACCTCCAGATCCTGATTTTATAGCCCAAAGGCATATCGACTTCAAGGACGAAGATCAAGTGGACTCTCCTGAATTTTACAAGAAGAGTACTCTGCCTTTCAGTCTTAAAGGTTTTTTAGACGGGTCCAAAAGTTTGGAGGAGATTGATGGTGGTAAAGATGCAGGCGAAGTTAAGGTATCTAGTCAGTGTTCGATGAATGGCGTCCACAAAATTGACAATGGGGATGATAAGCTTTGGGAGGTGATGAGCGAGTTAAAGAACTTTGACCAGTGGGCTGACGAGCAACTGCAACCTCGATCGCCAAGCACAACCAAGTCGGATGACGCTAAAGTAAGTAAATAACTTATTTAAAATGAAAGTTTTCGTAATTAGTTACGTAATCCGTTCTTGAGTTCTGCTTTAATGACATTGTCTAGTATCTTTGCTTTCCAATCAGTATTAGGTAATTTGTGATATAGTGACTCGCAAATATTGTCGTTAAAATAATTACAGGTGACAATGATCGTATTTCTTGTATTAAATAATGAGAATGTCATATTCATCCTCTGGCAAATGCCATATGAGAAATAATTTTTTGACGTGCACTAGTAGTAACTCCGCCATATGCACTTGGAGCCGTGGTTTCGATCACCACCCACGATGAATGTATGTGTTTGATCTAATTCTGCATGTTTCCACGAATATTATTATGTCCTAATATATTCGTTCCCTGAATAGAAGCCCCATCAGCTTAAAGCGTTCTTGTCAATGAGTGTGATTGTTAACCCTTACTTGGAAATGACTAGCACTGCCAATATACCGAGAACCAGAAAGATACCCTTAGTATCTCTCGGTCCACAAGACATAGTGATACCATGGGCTCACAGGAAACCGGCGTAAACCAGCGGTTTTCATTACCTACTCCTTTTTTAAAGGTTTGCAGCGCATTCGTTGCTCCGCTGGAGTTGCTAGTGTTCATGGGCGGTGGTATCACTTACCAATAGGTGCCCCCGTCTTCTCCTTTGCTTAAATCATTATCAGCTCATTAAACGTCTCCACCGAGGTGCACGAGCCTACCCGTAAGGGTGTTTAGGCCCTAGTCGTCCACGCGGGCCTAGTGCGGATTGTACGACTTCACGCACAACCTTTGAAACTCTTCGCAGGCGTGCGCAGGTTTACTCAAGATGTTTTCCTTCACCGTAAGAGCGTCGGATAAAGTACATATAATTTCGAAAATTCGAAAACATATTGGTAGGTGGCGGGATTTGAATTTGCTTAAATACGTATGAAATAAAAATAATTGGAATTAACATATTATTCTTTACAGAGCGACTCAAGCGCGTTCGGCTTGCCGATAGCGAGCGCGAGTACCCTGGACGTCAATACTGACAGGAGTCAAGTGTGGAACAACGGCAAGTGGGGATTGGTGCCGGTGCAGATAAAGCGGCTGACCGGCGTCACAATAGACCATGTCAAGAAGAAACGGAACACCGAGATTAATATATTGAGGTAAGTGGACAGGTCGAGGAGAAAAATAGATGCTCTTAAATGTGTTCGAGGAGAATGTTGAAGAGCTCGGTATCAAGCAGCGACTGTCTTCAGTTCTCCATTGTTCAGGCTCGGATTCTAAGTTTCGGGTATCTTCTTTGTCATACGGACAGTCTCCGCAGCTCGGCGACTTCACTCCTGCTGTCTCCACTCCAAAATTTGTCTTTGATGACCCATATGGTGTAATGGTCGAGACGTCGGCTACTACGCCTCTAAGGGTTCTGGGTTTGATCCCCGGGCATTACAAACATTTGTGTGCATGAACATGTCTTTTTGTAATGGTCTGGGTGTCTCTATGTATAACGTGTATTTACGAAAAGAAAATATATAAGTATGTTTATCAGTTGTTTAGTTAGCTAACTGCAAGCTTGCGCTTAATATGGGGCTAGATGGCGGCGTGTGAATGTGATATTTATTTATTTATTAATTGTCTGCTCCAACGGCCATCGGTTGACATTACTATTTACTGAGGATATATCAATGATGTAAAAAAGATGGATTCGTCAAATGCTCACAAAACAATAGAAAAAAATGTTCCGAATGCAGTAACAGCACACATACACATATTTCAAATTTCGAACACATTTACCTAAACAAAAGAGTACAAACTGTACTCTCTTCGGCGGTTCGTTTTTAAGGCACGGATGGCGTATATACCTTTATATATACAGAATATCATTGGGATATATTGGTACATTTTATAAGAAATGGTAGGAATCATAAACATTTCACATGCTATTTATCATTCTAATTGATACTTTTTCACTGTAAAAATGTGTGTCAAACTACTTTATCGCCATGTTGACGACATAGTAAACAGTTGACACACGTTATTGTCTCATGTGATATGCCATTCGAAACTGTATTAAAGAAACAATTCACTTTCTCTATGGCAATCGGTCTATAGATGTTTTTTTTGCTCAATAGTTCTCATCGATAGTGAATACCAAAACAGGGATGAAAGTTACATAGTTGATTGATTCGCATGAGGTATACACTTACTTTATTAAAGTTTATATCATAATACGACTTGTAGTTGTATGATATGTAGTATTTTTAGGATTCCGTAGCCAAATGACAAAAAGCGGAACCCTTATAGATTCGTCAAGTCCGTCCGTCCGAATAACACAACCCTTTTTTCCCCGAAATTATAAGCACTACACTATTCAAACTTTGTAAGTATATGTATTCTGTGAACCGCTATTAGGTTTTAATAAGAAACTTGAAAAAAAAAATATTTTGGGTTCCCCATACATTTAACTGATCAAAATTTTTTTTCATTGTTCCCACGTGTGGGGTATCAATATGTAGATCTTAAAAATGGTATTGAGGTTTCTAATATCATTTTTTTAAATTGAATAATTTGGGCGAGAGACTCTTCCAAATAATTCTTGATAAAATCGAAAAAAAAAAATATGATGTACATGACCATAAATCTAACAAGAAATTTAGTTTGAACAATTCTGGTGTGTAGTTTTTTTATACGTCATAAACGGTGATCCACTATTTTTTCATATTAAAGCTTTAAATAAATAAAAATATTTTTATTTTATGTTACTTACTGCTGCGGAACCCTCCACGTGTGAGTCCGACTCGCGCTTGGCCAATTATTTATAACTATATCGAATGTGCGTTAGTTTTTTATCCAATAAAAAATAAAACGGCGAGTACATTCATCTAATGGTAAGTGATACCCCTGACCATGACATAGCGGCATTGAAGGAAACCAATAACTGGTATATAGTTAGTACCTATTCTCCGCTAATACCCGTCACTCGAGATGACCTGCAGATGCCTCATTCCGAAACACAAAAGTGGTGGTACCTACCTACCTATACAACCCAGTACCGACTGAGTCTTTGTAGGTCGTAGGGTAATTGGGGAGCACAGAGGGCTCTTACCATTAAGTCCCACTCAAGGGCGAATCCAGGTTAGGCGCCAGGTGAGGGTCGCATAGTAGCAACGGTCTGTTTGTATTGATCTGGATGTTTTATATGTATAATATGTATGTATTTAGAAAAAAAAATATATAAGTATATTTATCCGTTGCTAAGTACCATACTATAGGCTTCACGCTTAACTTGGGCTAGATGGCGCTTTGTGAATGGATATTTATATTTTATTATTTATATTATTTATTACTTTATTGTACACCAAAACAACAAAAAGGATACAGAAATAAAAAAATAAAAAGAGAGTACAATGGGCGGCCTTATTGCGCATGGCAATTTCTTCCAGGCAACCTTAGGATGGAGAAATACAGTGCATGGGATTAGGGGCTAGTGTACGCATTAAATGCAAGTTATATACATACTAAATAACTAGATGAATAAACTATACGATAACTTTATATATGCGATTACTAATACAATAACAAGGAATAGATATTGAAAAATAAATGTATTAAAAATTTATGTATTGTTCTAGAAAATGCCGCCATCCGAACATAATCCTGCTGATGGGTTGTACCCGGACGTGCACGACAACGTGCACATTGTGTGCGAGCGGTGCATCGACACGCTCTATGGGATTCTCCACGTACAGGTCAGTACCATATTTACAAGGTTTTAACGACCCATATGGCGTGATGGTTGAGACGACTACTACACCGGGTTTGACCCCCAGGCATTACAAATATTTGTGTGCATCTACACGTGTGTGTTTGTGTCGTTTTGAGAGTCTCTATGTATAATATGTATGTATTTACAAAAACATATAAGTTGTTTAGTGATCTATATGTTTTTGTATGTATAATCTGTGTTGGAGAGTCTCTATGTACAATATGTAGGTATTCACAAAAAAAATGTATATAAGTATGTTTATCCGTTGTTTAGTACCCATAATACGGGCTAGATGGCGCTGTGTCAATGTCAGTGGATATTTATTATTTTTATTTATTTAATTCAAAACATGATAATTGCAACCTAATTTGTCTACTGCTGAATGCATGCTTTCCAAGCAAGGTTACTTTTATTTGTAAAACATATATTACACCCAGACCATTACCAACAGACATTTTCATGCACACAAATGTTTGTACTGCCTTGTGATCGAACCCGGAACCCTTGGTGTTGCAGTCGACATCTCAAACGAAACACCAAATGGGTCGTCGTCAATTAGAGGTCCAATGTCTAATAAAAAAAAAAAATATTCAGAGAGAGCCGGGGCGGGTTGCTAATTGTTTAATATAACTGACAATTGCTATTTGACCCAAACGTGTATTGTCTCATCTGTTTATATACTAATTTAAAAAAACTACTTATCGTAAAATAATGATTTAAGTTAGGTTTTTTATGTTACTAAGTGTACAGGACAGTCAAGACGCTCACCTGATGGTAAGTGATACACCTGACTATGTCAGAGCGGCCTTTGTGGAGACCAACAACTTATGGACAAATATTATCTTCCATCAATGCCGCACTGCGCCCGACACCCGAAACAACAGATGTTAGGTCTCTTATAACCGGTAATTTCATTACTACACTGATACTTGGTATTTTACACGATGCGTGTTAGCCAATTTGTTTACATCATCCATTCCCATACATTTTTTTTCTCTTTATTTAGGGTAATAAACAATTACACACAAGGATATATGTAAGTCTTATTAACTAAGTTTTGAGTCAATGTGCAACCAGCACCATCATCCATTTGAATTGATTACATTGAGTAATTGGCATACTTACTACTTTTCCCACGATACTTTGTGAGTCTGACCTATTATTGTACCTTTATGATTGTAAATGAACCAACAAAGCGTTTTAATAATATTAAATATAAAAACACCGATGCCTTATTATAAAATCTGTAAAATATTATGAGAACAAATTTTAAAGCATAAGCAATTTTTTTCTTACTTGAAATTTATGAAACTTAATCTTATTCAAGTACTTCATGAGGGAAACCTCAATATCATATATTTCTCCTCTCGCCATAACGAAATTGCTATTGACAAAGTTTTTATACTATACTTTGTGTGAAACAAATATCTAAAGTGCCATCACACTTATATTAATAGGCGAATGTATGTATGTTTGTTGCTTCTTCACGACTAACTTGCTGAATCGATTTTAATCCTTTGACTGCCAATGACAATAGATTTTCTATTGTGTCTGGATTCCCGGCGTTCAATGGGTTAATGAAATTTGGTATGAAGTATACTGACATAATTTATTAACACATTATAAAAATACATCCTCAGCTCATTAAACGTCCCCACCGAGGGGCACGAGCCTACCCCTAAAAAGTGTTTAGGCCTTAGTCGTCCACGTGGGCCCAGTGCGGATTGGCCGACTTCACACACAACCTTTGAATCTCTTCGCAGGCTTGCGCAGGTTTCCTCACATTTTTTTAGTACCTTAAGGACGTCGGATAAATGTTCATATAATTTCGAAAAATCGGAAATAGTTATATAGTTTTGAACTTGCACCCTCCAGTTCAGAACAGTCCACACTATTGAGCCACCGACGCTCCTATATTATAAATACTATGTTTAAATACCTTAAACCGTATTTATAATCGCAGGGCACAGCTAGGAAAATATATAATGCATATGTTACAATGTTACATATTTTGTTTAACAGGGTCGCATCTTAACCGCACAGACATCTGTGAAGTACGCGCTGGACATAGCGAACGCCCTGGTCTTCCTCCGCATGCAAGGTTACATCCACTCGGAGCTGAGCAGCCATAGCATCATGGTGACCAGCCATGACGCGGCTAAGCTGGCCGACCTGAGTCCATGCCTCAGGCTGCAAAAGAAAGCCTCGAGGAGGGATAAGGGATACGAAATATACTCGCCGGAGCCCCAGTACGCTAATATTCAAGGTAACGTGCATATATATCCTACAAACCAGTAGTTAACTATTTTTTAACAAAATGTAATAGTCACTTATTATAAGTTTATTTCAAAAACCATATTGCCAACGTCCATACCACGTTGAAAACACCGGTTCTCGTCCGATCACCGAAGTTAAGCAACGTCGGGCGCGGTCAGTACTTGGATGGGTGACCGCCTGGGAACACCGCGTGCCGTTGGCTTTTTGCAGTTTTACACTGTTTTTTTTTTAAATCTCATGGATCATTAAATTATTAAAATACGCAATTTTGTGGAAGCGGAACGATTACATTTTACATTACATAACTAAGATCACTCTCGGCCGATTAACGTTTCAAATACAGCCATCCAAAACAGTTAACCTATGTTTCTACAAATGTACAAACATGGTCATAAACAATTATTGTAAAAGGATTTGGTTCATTTCAATAATTATCGTTAAATATTTCAATAAAATTTTTAAAATGACTTTTTTTTGATGAATTGCTAATGGGTCAATTGGCTGCAGTGAGCTGCGTTTCTTAATTGGGTTGAAGCATAGCCACCCGAGTGTTTAGTGCCCTCTGCTCGTATCAACTATCGTAGTAATGCATTCGTTAATCGGGCTAGTGAGGCTTTTAACCGGCTCCCGTTCGAAATAGACTTATTCTGTACCAGCATTACATCGCTCGAACGGCAACTTGCTGAACGTTATTTTAATTAGACAATTATTGACATAAATGTAATACTTTATAGTCGGCACTCTCATCTTATTCTGTGTTATTCTATTACCGCTTTTCTTTTGCATGTTGGCGAGCATATAGGTTGAGACTTATTATTATTAGCATTGTATTTATTCTTTAGTTGTATTTACATATTTGATATTTAAGCTGTTAGTCTTCCTAAAATAAATAAATAAGTTAAATAACTCTCAATATTAAACAGAAAAGTTTATGCAATAACAAAACACGGATGGTGGGTTTGATGGCGGGAAATTGAAATGTTATGTCGTCAGTTTTGTTTTATCTATAAATAGTTATGTTATAGGTAGATTAGGTACTTCTTTATCCGAATGTTAATTAACATACGCGAGTTTACGCTAATTAAACAAAACAGTGCAACGGGCACTTCAAATCCTCTCAATAAGTTCACTTGAGGTATCAGTGTAGTATCGCATATTGTTACAATTCAGTGTAGCATCTTTATGAAAGCTCATGGGGATTCCATCTTTAATCAAAGCAATATGCATCTACATGCAAGGGTTATCAAAGATTACTCAAAGAGGGTTACTTGGCACTTGCTATAAAAAAAAAAACAACGAACGAAGCCAGTCAAGGAAAAGAACTCGGATGTCGGATTAAGAATTTCGCGCCAAACGTCCATAGTTACTACGTCAACTCTTGTCAAATGTCGTCACGGTGTTCTAAATAAAGCGACACATGTCAACACAACGTAGCAATCTTGTTTACCATTCAATGTTTTTCTGAATAACTATGGATTCTAAGTTTTATAAGAATTGTACAGTGCCTCAGTGTAGAAGTACTACAATTAAAACACCTGAAAAATTATTTGTACACATTCCACGTAAGGACAGTATTAGGAAAAAGTGGCTCCAGATAATTGGAAGGAAAAAGGCAGATTTTTCTGTAAACACGAAACTATATATCTGTGAAGATCATTTTGATGTAAGTTTCCATTTTGTTTTTTCATGTGTTATGGTGGATGCTAAATTATTTTTTAGTCAATTAATTAGAAAATGTATTTTTTGTGTACATTACAGACAACAAGTAATAATGATTTTTCTTTTAGTTGCCAAATGATATGGAAAATTATACTGAATATTATTTGATGGGGTCAGTATCCCAAGTCCGAATGAAGGCAGGTTGTTTACCAAGGAAATATGAATGTCCTAAAACCAAGATCAGTGCAGGAAAATCAATTCTACCGTCAGAAATAAAAAGACAAAGATTGGAAATTACAGTGCATTGTGAAAGAGACATGGAACAAGCTGCAACTAGTTCTTCACATAGTAAGGATGAATTTGAACTAGATCCAACCTTAGGTAATCAAAAAACTTAATACCACATGGTTTTTATATACTTTCACTTTATTTATATTTAAAAACATTTAATAGTATTCTTTTATTTATGTATATAAAATACAAAATGCTTTCCTTGTGTGCATACCAAACTCATACATAGGATTTAATTGTTTTTTAATTACAGCCATGAAGATTTTGGCGTGAAACTTAATCTAACCGATAGCTATGGGTTAGGGTAATTTTTAGGTTTTCTAAAACTAGCTAGTTGTACAAATTATTATGGAAAACCCCAAAAAGTATAAACACAAATGTTTTGTATTATTTTCAGGCGAACCCCAAACAACATTGTGTAAGCTAACAACTACAAACAAATCTATACAAGTGTCCATACATAAACCATTGAGTAATAAAAGCACTCAGACTGAAACAAAGTTTACATACATGGAAGTGCCACCCCTGAAAGGAACTGCAATAAATTCAAAATCTCTGCCTGAATTACAAATTTGTAAAGAGTTGATACCGTCTATGTCTGGTGACATTAATACATGTGAAAGGCTATCTTTCAGTGTTAAAGAGGAACAATCTGATAGTGATAAATCAGTGTTAACAACCCATTCGGACTCCACATCTTCATTTATGTCATCACAACACATGGCGTCTTCTGGAAATAGCAGTTTGAATGAAATACTTATTAAACAAGAAGCCAATGAAATAGTAGTTGAACAAGAGGTTGATGCAATATTTATTAAACAGGAAAAGGAATTGGACAGTTAAAAGTTACAACTTTACATGCGGTCACTACAAGTTTATATTTATGAGAACAAAAATGTTTGCACTATTTATGTGAAAAATTTACTGAGTTTTCAAAACTTCGATGATTTCTATGCTAGTATGATAATTTATTTATTGTAAATTTAAAACCCAAAAAGAAATCAAACAAACTTTACACATGGTGTTCATACACAATTATTGCAATGCTAATTGCATTATTGATTGCTTGGAAATCGAATCAAATTCAAGAGGAGTGGCATTCGAGAAGACCTTGTGAAAATTGTAGTGGTGATGAATGTATAAATTGTTATTTTCTGTGGATAGGTATTTTCTGAAATAATTCGTCAGAGTTCCAAATATACTCATATTACATGATTATGAACAGAGAATATATTAAGTTACATAAATGACAAGGGTGATTCAATAAAACAAAAAGTTTACAAAAAAAATGGCATTAAATTTATTTCTAACCATTCTTGTTTTAAAATCACCACCTGGTGGGCTAGCTATCATTTAATAATTATAATTGGTTGGCGTCAGTTACTCTATTCTATTACTTTATTTTAACAATTCCTATCTTTATCTGGCAGATAAAACCCAGGATCTGCCTCATAGGATAAGGTACTAAATAGCCACAATTTTTTTGTGTTACTTTGGCCAGGTGTGACTTTGTGAGTACAAATCAACAATAACTTGAAGGTTCCTCACTTCTGATGTACCCACATTGTGAATAACTACCTCACATTAACCACCTGTGGGCGCAGTTGCGATATTTAACACTAATATTTGGTAAACGTCTTCATTCACATACAGGCTAGGAAAAGCCATACATTTTCGGCATACTGTTGCTTTATTAAATCCGCTTGCCATAATTAAAGCCTTGTTAGTCTTTTTCAATTGATGATAATTAAAGAAATTTCTTGGGAAAATCACTGATTGAAGACAGGACGGATGTAGAGTTTTTGTTTGTTTGACAACAGTGAAAAATGTTTTGTATGTTTTTTTTCCATTGGAACAGGCCAAGGTCTGACACCATGCTTCTTAGTTATCAGTGTCTGTCTCTCTTGGCGTCCATATCTTCTCTTCTCCGAACTATTGGAACTATATTGTTGAAACTTTGTTCGTATAATGAATTATGTATTCTGTGAACCACTTTAAAAGCTTATTGATAATTATAAATATAATTAGATAATGTGAGTCTGCAGATTATTAGAATAAAACAAAGTCCACAAATCCTTTTCTGTTCATTAACCCTTTAATGGTTACCTATACCTACTAAGATATACCTATTTATGCGTGCAAATAAGTCGATACAACGTTACCTTAATGACTGTTTAGGTTCTCAAGGTATGAAAGACTTATTGGAATTCAGTCAAAATCCCTATTACATACAACGTCGGTAACTCAATGGTGTGGAATGTTGCCGTCCGACCGGGAGGGCGCAGGTTCAAATCCTGCCACGGGCCAATGTGTTTTCAAAATTATATGTACGTTATCCGACGCTCTTACAGTGAAGGAAAACATCGTGAGGAAACCTGCGCACGCTTGCGAAAACATTCAAAGGTTGTGCGTAAAGTTGGTCAATCGGCACTGGACCCGTGTGATGATGATGAATTGATGACCAATTTCATTTTTATTTATTTCTCATTTTGTGATTTAAATTGTTCTTGAATACCCAACAAATAGATATATACATTTTGTCTGATATTGATTTATGTATGTTTAAGCAGATTCGTACCATTAATTAATAAAATTTGTAATATTTTTTGCTACCTTATATAACGGCACCCTAGCTACAACCACGGTGAATCGGCCTTAAAATTCTGTAATATGAGTTATATTGTAAAATTATTTTAGTATCAAAGTGGGATTTTACTTTACCACTCAGATTAAGTGTACGAGTTATTCTACATGTCATTTGCCAACGTCCATACCACGTTGAAAACACCGGTTCTCGTCCGATCACCGAAGTTAAGCAACGTCGGGCGCGGTCAGTACTTGGATGGGTGACCGCCTGGGAACACCGCGTGCCGTTGGCTTTTTGCATTTATTAACGTTTTTATTAATTTTTTGAGTTATTTTTTAGAGCACTATTAATGATAATTTGTTAAAATTAATCCTTCGTTTGTTTACCATAAATAATGTCAATGGAACAATTCCAGATACGAAACAATCGTACAATGTGGACTGCGAGCCCCTCTTATCGAATCGTTCCTCGGAGGCGTACAAAGCTAAGAATGCTGTGTCGAAGAAGTACCAGGCATGTTGTACTTCGGACAAGTATAGATGGCAGGCCCCTGAGCTGTTTGAACCTGACGACGATGGTTTGGTGTATGCTTGCTCCAGGAGCGATGTTTATTCGCTTGCCCTTATTTTGTGGGAGTGTTGTAACGGTGAGCAAACTATTGATTATTTTTAAATATTAAAAACCTTTTAGGGTATTACATTTTATCTATAAATTTAATTTACAATTAATTACTGTGATTTCGAATTGAAATTGCTGGGCAGACAAAGAAAGACATTTAGATAGTTATCTAGTTTCACATACCCACTCAGACAGGAAAAAATCAAGTGACATAACTAATGCTTTTGTAACTTACTATGCATGTGTTGTCTTGTATTACAGGATATTCTTTTTAGTTATATTCTGTTCCTTTAAAAATATAAAGTCATCCTCCTACCATGTATAAATATTTTAGTGTAAGTACTTGTAAATCTGTGAGACAACATGCTAATTTTTATGAAACATGATATTTCCTTCTTAAAAGATATACGCTACGCGCAGGTACCCAAAAGTTACAAGTTCCAATTTTTTTGCCCTAATTTATGTTCTCTGAGTAATAGGTATAATATCATGTAATAAATATATTAATACAAGTCAATATTATTAACACGTTGGATGCCTTTTTGAGCGTTGGCAACTGTTGGGCGACAAACAATAAAAAATCAATTGTGTCTAGCTTCATGGCAGTCAGTGTTAATCTAGAACAGCTATAAACTAAGAAAAATATTAAAATTGAAATGAAACTATAATAATAATTAAACTATGTCACGGAATTTGTATAGGTACATTTCTTAAATATGTGTAAATTCCGTCGCCAACGTCCATACCACGTTGAATACACCGGTTCTCGTTCGATCACCGAAGTTAAGCAACGTCGGGCGCGGTCAGTACTTAGATGGGTGACCGCTTGGGAATACCGCGTTTCGTTGGCTTTTTTTATAATTTCTTTAGTGTATGGTTATTTAATTATCTGGGGGTACGGTACGGCCCCCGCCAAGACGAGCCAAGCGAAGCGCAAGGGCCGGCACTACCAACGTTTTCTCGAAGTGTTTCGTCGTTGTTTCGAACTCCCATAGAGTTGGTTTCCGATTTACGAAATAGTTCATAATCTCAGGATATGATGTCGGTAATATACTAATTAAACAAACAGTCTCAATTGAATAGTTCTTTTAATCCATTGAACGAAATCCCGGTCCAGACACCATTGAAAATCTATTGTGTCTGGCACCTTAAGGCGTCATTGGCGGTCAAAGGATCAAACGCCGATTTCGTCATTGATGCTCATCAAAATGTTTAGCTGGTTTGTTGGCTTTTTTGAAAGATTGAAATAAACTAACTTTAATCATTTCTTAAACCATACTTTAATTTTATCATAATTGTCACATAACCAAAAGCACTTCGTATGTGTAAATGTATTATTTATGAAAATGCCAGCAAATGGCCAGCAATAAACTTTTTATATGATTAATTATTTTTATGTCCACTGTGTTAAATTAGATGATTTTGTCATAACTCCTAACTATTTGATTCATCCCCATAATTTCCATCAAGCAGCTATCTAAATTCAACAGATGGCTAACTAGTAACTATACACAGGTCAGTTACTTTCTTTTCGTCTAGATGGCGCTTTATTAATATAGCATATTGTATGTATTTTATTTAACATAGTAATAAATGCGCAATAGCAACGAATTTTTAATTTTAACTCAATTATCGCCAACGTCCATACCACGTTGAAAACACCGGTTCTCGTCCGATCACCGAAGTTAAGCAACGTCGGGCGCGGTCAGTACTTGGATGGGTGACCGCCTGGGAACACCGCGTGCCGTTGGCTTTTTGCTGTTTATTTAATGCAGTTGTAAAACAAAATTTAATATAGTTTTGAACTTCCGATGTTGCACCAATTTCATACCGGTTACACCGGTCGCTTTCATACACTTTGCCCCCCAACAGTCCCAACTAGTACGCTTAATTACTCTATTAATGATAATTTATCTTTGATAAATTGCATAAGTTTTCAAGAATTATTTTAAAATTTCACAAAGTTACATTACATCATCATCATCATCAGCTCATTATACATCCCCACAGAGGGGCACGAGCCTACCCGTACGCGGTACGCGGGCCCAGTGCGTATTGGCCGACTTTACGCATTAGCTTTGAATCTCTTCGCAGGCGTGCACAGGTTTCCTCACGATGTTTACCTTCACAATAAGAGAGTCGGATAACGTACATATAATTTTGAAAATTCTAAAACACATTGATACGTGGCACGATTTAATCCTGCACCCTCCCTCTGTTGGCCGCAGATGGCCTTTACAGATTCAAAGAGCAAGTGCAATTACATCACTCATTAAGGGAGGTGTCATACTGACATTGTATTAGTCGGCATGATTAGATAATAATAAACTTATTCGTTTATTATTTCGTCGGTGGCTCAATGGTGTGGACTGTCGCCTTCCTACCGGGAGGGCTGAGGTTCAAATCCCGACAAGTATCAATGTGTTTTCTAATTTTCGAAAATATATGTACGATATCCGATGCTCTTACGGTGAAGGAAAACATCGTGAGGAAACCTTCATGCACGCCTGCGAAGAGATTCAAAGGTTGTGTGTGAAGTCGTCCAATCCGCACTGGGCCCGCGTGGACGACTATGGCCTAATCACCCTATACGGGTAGGCTCGTGCCCCTCGGTGGGGATGTTTAATGAGCTGATGATGATGAAACTTATTTATTTTATTTACTTTCCAGCGTCATTACCATGGAAGACGATGTCATACGACAAACTCAAAGAGCTCTATGTATTGTGGAAAGCAGGCATTCGTTTGCCACAGGACGGGACGTACCCAGGGTGTCTTCTGTCCTTGCTTCAAAACGCCCTTAAGGTGAACCGGAGTGAGAGAATTGATTTGGATAGAATGCAAAATACCTTACAAAATGTTAAGGTAAGAGATGTTTAGACTGATATTGGCCGATTTTTATTCGGTATAGTGGGCAGGAGTCTGCTTATACACTAAAGGTTCCAAGTACAGTACATATATTTATATGTATAATCATGTTTATTTGTATTGAGTTGAGTTTTTTCTGTGTTGTGGACTATTTTATGTAGTGAGTTCGAAACAAACTGACTCTTCAATACTGACAGGTGTTAGACCTTGATATTTAAAATTACACCTGATGATTAAAACAAATGGCTAGATATAATTAGGTATCGAAAGCAATTATCAAGGAGAGGAGTCTTGACTGTCAAATCCTTTTAAGCTATACGAAGTGGATGATGTTTTTTTACATTGTAACAGTAGGAAGTGTAATAATGGAATGCAATTCACTTACTTATTTTTTTGATGCCTTTTATAGAACTATAAATAGGTTTTATCACTCATCTCAAACTTTTATTGCTATAGCAACCTTAAAATGTTAAATTTTGTCTCATCTGCCGCCAACGTCCATACCACGTTGAAACCACCGGTTCTCGTCCGATCACCGAAGTTAAACAACGTCGGGCGCGGTCAGTACTTGTATGGTTGACCGCCTGGGAATACCGCCTGCCGTCGGCTTTTTTTAAATTTTATAAACGAGGCACTAATTATTATTGTATACAGACGTTCGAGCTTTAGTATAAAATACTTTATTTTTCTTTCAGTGTAACTTGGAAAATCTCGAGTATATAATGATTCCAGCCAGATTATCCAAGAAAAAATCAGACTTCAGTTCAACTGCTTGGGACACCACGACACCAACCGACTCTGACTGCCTCAGTCCGCAAAACATGCAGCACAAAGCTGTGATACACAAAGAAAAAGACGATACAACAGACAGTAGTGAGAAGGATTGCAGCAAAAGCGAAAGTCTTTTGTACGAAAGAATATCGAAGTCACGCACAGATACCACGTATGCTTTACCGGAAAAACGTTTTTTATTCGATCAAGACGAGGTAGATGAAAGGCCACTATTCAAGTTAGATCATCTACCAGACAAAGACTATTCAAGCTCCTGCTCTACTCCAATAGCAAAGATTCGGGCGCGCATCAAAGATATAGGGACGCCTGGCGCGTTACACAGAAGTGATTCCACGGAATACTGTAGTATCCTGAGCCCAAATCGTACAAACAATCTAGCACTCTCCGACTGTAATTCCAAAGATCAAATTGAAAGAGCAGCTGCTAAACTAAGCAGGAGTTTTACACCAAAGTCGTATAAACCTCTTCATATCAAAGTGCCCGATTGTAATTTGGATTCTATCAAAGATATACTGAAGGAACAGAGTGGTAGTGAGCGTTCATCTTACAATTTTGATATAAAGAACTACAGTTTGCCGACTACGCCGATAGCTCGCAGTAATAAGCTTAGAAAAAATGCCTGGTTGTCTGGTGACTTGAGCTTTAAAAGACACAGCTCCGAAGCTTTGCATGATAAACCATGCCGAACAGAAGGTCAGTTGTTTTTAATGTACGATACGTATTATGTATTCTTTTAAGAACTAGCTGGGCCCAGCTACCTTTCTACCTGCGTTATAAAATATTCTCCAGTAAGACTAAAAACGACTAAAAATAACACCACTTTATTTTTCTAAGATGCTTTTTCGCAGATAAAAGTTACCTAAGTTTTTTTTATTATATCAACTACCGACCAAAAAGTCCCGTCCAAATCGGTCCAGCCATTTCAGAGATACTGCATTACCCGCAACAAAGAGACTAGAGACACTGTTTTTTTTTTAATGATCATTTGATGCGTGTTTTGCGAGTATATTAATGCTGCATGTAGTAAAAACGGTTATTTCAATATTACAAACAGAGACTACAATTTTATTTGTATGTACATAGAGATAATTTGTCATTACAACATAGGTATATAAGAATGATTTCATTAACATTGTAAATCATGTTTTCTTTGATGAATTGGAAATCTTCATACTAAAATACAGTTCGCTTGTCGCCAACGTCCATACCACGTTGAAAACACCGGTTCTCGTCCGATCACCGAAGTTAAGCAACGTCGGGCGCGGTCAGTACTTGGATGGGTGACCGCCTGGGAACACCGCGTGCCGTTGGCTTTTTGGCAGTTTTGTACGCTATATTATACCTATTTTCATGTCATTATTATTATTTTATTGATGTGCTGAACTCACTACATGGTCAATTGTAGAAATATCTAATAATATTTTTTTGTTCGCAGATAAAAGTGGGGCAGTACAAGTTATTTCTCAAACGTCAACCAACACGTTGCCGAATCAGGGGTCACCTGAAAACAGTTACCAACATCAAGCTGAAGAACTTAACAGTGAGAGTTTGCCGCCATGTGAATCCAAAGAATGCTCACCAGAAAGTTCCAGAACTCATGATAGCTTCAGTGGCCATAGGATGTAAGTATTTATTTATTTACATATTTTTACTAAGGAAGCGTTCAAGTATTACGTAACGCAATTTTTGAAGGTTTTTGACCCCCCTCCCCTCCTCCTCTAAAACACATTGAATTCCCACTCTCTAAACGTTACGTAACATTCAAGTGACCATTTTTACCCTAAAGTCGCTAAAAAGTATGTTATAGATTTTATTTACCTGCAAGTCTAAGTCTTAATTTATTTGTTATGTTACCTGTCCTCATGTTATATTGTGTTATATAAATGTGTAGTGTTTAAGATAATATTATGTAAATGTTGTTTATTTGTTAAAATTTTGTTAAAAGTAAAAATATTGTGTCCTACTTTACTACAGTACTATAATAGTTATTAAGAAATTTAGTTAGACCTCTCATCAATTTGCTATGCCCTTGCAGGGCGTCACATGTATACCTACTGGGAAACCTGTATATGTACCACCCTATATATGTAATGTGACATGCAATAAAAAATTTGAATTTGAATTTATTTACAATACAATCAAGGGATTCCCCGTAATACGTAAATGAAAAGGTTTGCCAATTTTGGAGCTTTCATTCCCTAATTTTTTATTTAAAAAAAAACCATGTTACGTAACGTGTTGCAAGATAGACCTCCTTCGCCCTTGTAACGCATTACGAGACGTTTACGTTTTACGAGAAAAATTGCGTTACGTATTTCTTGAATGCTCCCTAAGGACACATTGATTGAGACGCCATAAATAGTTATTTTCATTAATCTTTCATTGATGCTGCACTCCCATTGGTTGCAGTATAACGTAATAAAAGTTTTCCTTGACGAATGTAATATCCAAGATACGTTAAAAGGATCTCGGTTCGGTTCATAACAGTTGTTTATGAGATCGCGTTCTAACTCTTTCAGCGTACTACAAATGAATGGTATAATCTGCCTGCGTTTGTTTTCCGGCCACATACAACCTTGTGGTATTCAAAAACGTGTGAATAGGTTTTAACCAAAAAGCCAACGGCACGCGGTGTTCCCAGGCGGTCACCCATCCAAGTACTGACCGCGCCCGACGTTGCTTAACTTCGGTGATCGGACGAGAACCGGTGTTTTCAACGTGGTATGGACGTTGGCGTCTTATCTTCCGAATTCTATTATTACAATATAGCTATAATTGCAGTGTTTTTTCTTCTTCGTATTTTTTTTTATACAGTTATGAAAAATAGTTTTGTGATTTCAACAGTACGTGACGGTATGTACTGCTGCCCAGCCTATTCGAAGATAGTGAAGCGTTAAAATCTCCACCGACTTTGTAAAAAACATTAACTAATATGTTAAGGTTTAGTGAGAATGTTGTTACCCGTTTTTTTTTTCTAATGATTTGTTCCAAGTCGTCATTTAGAGCAACCAGGAAGAGTAGTAAAAGCGGGTCTCTAGTCAGCAAACACCACGTGGAAAATAAATTTGAAACAAAGTACTAAAATATGTGTACCTACTCTCGTCAATACGAAGAATTTTGCCACTCGAATAGTGATCTCGATATTTTAATAGCCATTTGAGCCAGTTTCGTAAAATAATGAAAGACATCCACAATGATGTATGCATCGGACTTAGGGAAGCCGATACAACTAATTTGGTTTACGTGTGTTACATGATATTTACTAGATTTACTATAACTTTTTCATTTCTGTTTTAGATAAAATATGTTTTCACTTATTTTACATCCACATTATCATGCCGTGTAAACATGCTTCAGTATTACATTTTTGGTTCTGTTGTGTTTACCTAAAATTACCGGATATAAGATACCTAACATATGTGTTCACGGGTGACGGGCGCAGTGATGACGGAAAATGTATATCTACTGTTAATAATTTCCTTCTTAACTGCTTCTGTTTTGTTCAGGCGTATCACTCACTTCCAGCAGAGCGAGTTGACCGTGCCGTTCTCTAATAATAATAAATATTTTATTTCATTAAATATAACCGACGATTTGACGACCCATTTGGTGTCGCGGTTGAGAGGTCGACTGCAACACCAAGGGTTCCGGGTTCGATCCCCGGGCAGTACAAACATTTGTGTGCATGAACATGTCTGTTTGTAATGGTCTGGGTGTTTTCTATGTATAATATGTATGTATTTACAAAAAAAATGTATATAAGTATATTTATCCGTTGTTTAGTACCCATAATACAGGCTTCACGCTTAATTTGGGGCTAGATATCGTGTGAATGTCAGTGGATATTTATTTATATAATAATTATTTCAATAATAAATACCTATATCTAATGACAATGTAGATTGGAGCCTCCATTTAGGCAAATGGTGCTGGTTTTTGGAGACTCTGTATTTATCTAAGTATTTATCTTACAATAAATTAAGTTAAAAAAATACAGTCAAATAAAAGTGTGGTTTGAATGTGTGTGACATAAAAACCTAAATATATTTTTTGTCATGTTCTAGAAACAACCAGTTGCAGTCACCGGAGTCCACGGAGCATTCACGCGAGCGGAGCAACTCATGGTCGTTCCGCACTTCCACAGACCGCGGAAGCAAATGCAAACTGGAAGAGGACGTACTAGCCGGCGTCAATGTGAAACCCCTGGTGGCGATACACGAGCGCTGGATATACGAGGCGAACAGGAAGACTGGCCGGTCCATGTCTTTGCCGGAAGACAATAAGTAAGTATTAAGCTAGTGAGTAGAGCGTCGGTGGCTCAATGGTGTGGACTGTTGCCCTCCTACCGGCAGGGCTAAGGTTAAAATCTCGCCACGTACAATGTGTATTCGAATTTTCGAAATTATATGTACGTTATCCGACACTCTTACGCACTGGGCCCGCATGGATGACTAAGGCCTAATCACCCTATACGGGTAGGCTCTTGCCCCTCAGTGAAGACGTTTAATGAACTGCTGATGATGTGCTGTAAAAGACGATGTAGTGACGTAAGCAAAAAGAGAGAATGATAAGATGGTATGGACATTGGAGCTCAAGAGTGAGAGGAGAAAAGCAAAGCAGGTTCCTTGTGCGAATGTGGATGGATACACGAAGCGTGGACAACCAAGAAGGACTTATCAGAACCAATTTTTTGACGCCCAAGTTGGTGTAACAGTTGAGACGACGTCTATTACACCACAGGGTTCCGGGTTTGATCACCGGGCAGTATAAAAAATGTGTATGCATGGAAATGACTGTTTGTATTGGGCTATGTGTTTAATATGTTACAGACATCATTCGTACACATAATACAAGCTTCACGCCTAACTTGGGGTTAGATGACGCTGTGTGAATGTCAGTTGATATTTGATTATAATTGTTCAAGTCCGAACGCTGGGGCCCCAAGCATTCTAGTTGATTGATACATGTGAAGGAAGTGAGATAAATATGGTAGGACCGCTCATAGTGGCGCTTTATCATCTCTAGCTTCCGATAATTTATCACACTCGACGAAACAAACGCAAAACGTAGTTTGACGTCACATCTGTAAAACTCTTTTTAGTATCATGAATTTACACCCTACTGTGCGTTTCATCGAATAGTACCGTTATGTTGGCACCTCGTTGTGCTGGTACGATAAGACGGTCCCGTGGGTTTTGTTTATTCAGTTTTATTACTACTGCTTTTTAAAGTTTTGGGCACGATCTCACTCGAAAATAAAACTAAATAAACAAAAATAGGTCCCGTACGGGAGCGTTTTATCGTACCAATGACATTAACAGACAAGGCGCCAATATAGCGACATAGGTACTATTCGATGAAACGCACTATACAACGGTGGTTTTGCATTTGTTAGAATATGTACGAAACAGTACGCTCACTTAATGGTAGGTAATGATAGAGGTAGTTTTAAAGGAAACCAACAACGGTTTGCAGTATTACATATTAGTCCAACAACACATCCTTGCGCCCGTCACTCAACACGATAGATCTTTCTCTTGTACCTAGTTATTTTACTGGTTAGTGTCGTTTTTTCTTATTTCTCGCAACGATATCGGGCGTAATGTCGGATACCTACTTTAACAACAATGTGTCACCCTACTACATCTAATAGTATTAGAAATATATTAGTGAACAATGTGGCCGATATTTAACTTTTATTAGTCGCCAACGTCCATACCACGTTGAAAACACCGGTTCTCGTCCGATCACCGAAGTTAAGCAACGTCGGGCGCGGTCAGTACTTGGATGGGTGACCGCCTGGGAACACCGCGTGCCGTTGGCCTTTTGCTGTTTTGCATGCTTGATTTGCTGATTGCATATTTGAAAAACGTAGGTTTTTCGTGCGGAATTATATGAAATAAAATTTGACTAGCCATTTGGTGTAAAGGTTGAGACGTCGGCTATAACACCAAGGGTTCCGGGTTCAATCCCCGGGCAGTATAAACATTTGTGTTCATGAACATGTCTGTTTTGTATTGGCCTGGGTGTTTTTTATGTATAATATGGATGTGTTTACAAAAAAGAATTATATAAGTATGTTGATCCGTTGTTTAGTTTCCATATTACAGGCTAATGCTTAGTTTGGGTCTAGATGGCGCTTTGTGAATATCAGTGAATATGTCTTTATTATTTAAAATAATATTTTTAACTAATAATTCATATAGTATGGCTGTAATGTAGACATATTTCATTGCCACATTGTGGTTGGAAACTTGATGTTTCACAAAACGAATTAGACTTTAACTGTCATCATTCAAATAATGCATACTAAATACTAAGGTGTGAATGATAAGCAATTAAGCGGTTTTGGGAAAATCCATTAATGTATTTTTAGAATTAGGAAACTTCTATGAGTTTTAATGTTAACGGAGTCATTTTACCAACGTTTAAATTATCAAGCGGTCCATCAACGACATTATCATCTTAACAAACTCAGAACCATAACAATCCTTGTATTCGTCATATATAATTCGTCCAGAGAATGATGACGAATTATGTTCATCATATCCAAAAAGAATTCGGAATTTATTTCGCCAACGTCCATACCACGTTGAAAACACCGGTTCTCGTCCGATCACCGAAGTTAAGCAACGTCGGGCGCGGTCAGTACTTGGATGGGTGACCGCCTGGGAACACCGCGTGCCGTTGGCTTTTTGTCACTTTTGTAGTCAATTGAAAGTAATAAACATTGTAAGATTTTGTATTTATTGGTTTACTTTGCAGAAGCATCGTTCAAGGGGTAAAGCCAGCTTCACATTGTGTGGACACGTTGCAGAAGTCACTGCCACAGTTGAACGCGCGGAAACCGTCGAAACCTTTTCGGGGACCGAACTCGCCGGGAGTCGTCAGGAATGGTCAGTGATATCGTGTTCTTGTGACAGACTAGTGGTGGTGGATTTTATTTATTGGAATAACTATTATGTTACAATTCTAATTAATACATACTTTTCCAATGTCATGGATTTGAGCCCTCAGTGATCGCCACAAGCTAAAATAAATTTGATAAAATAAATTAAAAACGCTTGCCCGGTATAGCAGGCTTGCAGAAATTTATATCAAGTTAGTTATGATACTTTTCTATGTTGATGACATACGAAATATAAATATAGAGCTAATTTAATTTAATTGTCCACTGTTAGTATTATTTTGTACTTATTATTGTTAAGGTCTCCTTGGCCTATTTGGCAAACGGTATTTGCGCTAAAAATATAGACAAAGATTCGAAGGTCTGACTTGTTAATTTTTCGGTAATATTTTTCACTTACACATTATCATTCTCAAGTACTGACGACATAGTACAGATTGCATGATTGCAAATGATTGCATTTATATTGAAAGATATAACTATGCACCAATATGAATATTTGCATTGTTTAAGGTTTGCTATAGCACTTCCAATGTCATTGACTTTATTCAGTAGGCATTTATTTGCTTATCTAAAGCGATTTCTCTTCTCTGGTTGAAATGTGTAGAAACCATATTTTTACTTATCTGTTTTTAATAACCATTCATGTGCATGTATTAAATAATAAAAGATATAAACAATTTGTTTGTTGTTTTAATAGAAATGAAGATTGCAATAGGTTGATAGGAAATTGTAGTTTGTAACCACAGAAAATATGAAATAACGATGATCCGGACTACCTAACATTGACTGCATATCAAAATTAAAGTAAATAAGTATCCACTAACATTCACAAAGTGCCATCTAGCCCAAAACTAAGTATTAGTCTGTGATATGGGTACTAAACATCGGATAAACCACAGTTATATAAACTAGGATAAACATACTTAAAAATCTTTTTCTGTAAACAAATACATAATTGTACGTAGAAATATCCAGAATAAACAGACGTGTTCATGCACACAAATGTTTGTACTGCTCGGGGATCGTACCATTGGTGTAGTAGCCGGCGCACACTGGATCGAAAGTGTATTTTAGTGACTTAGGGGTCAACTTCGTTTTTTTGCTTTTTTCTTTATGTTACTACATAGATAGAACTCATCAACCTAAATAATAATTGTTCTGAGGTATTTTTTCCTAAACCTTATACTTATTTTGAGTAGAAAATTGTATTTTTTTTTGTATGGAGCGGACCAAAAAAATTAATAACTGCTAAGTAGCGTGTGATCCCGCTTTGAAACTTTATTTTTCCTATACCTTGTCTAATTATTACCTATCGTTTCATGCTGTCAGCATGTGCATAAAGTTGCAACTCTGCCAAATAACTGGATCAAAAGAAATGAAAAAATACATAGGGGGAAAAGCTTCTAATTTTATTTCAGTAAACACTTTTAAGTTAAAATTGATATGGAATAGTAAGTAAAAGTACGTAGTGATAAACATTATTACTTAACAACTAAGAAAATTACATTAAAAACGTTCCAAAATACATTACATTTGGTAGTTTAAATTAACAATTTCAAAAGGTGGAATTATTAATTTCAAGTTGTTTGTTTAGTGAATCTTCGTAATTAATTAACTTATACTTTACTTAATTATATAATATATATTTTATGAAATGTTAATAAAAAAGTTAACTTAATTAATTTATAAAATGTTTTGTGATTGAAGATGTTTTGTTTTTTGATGTTTTCTGGGTTCAATTTCGCAATATCTCCAAAAATATGCAAGTTAGCCAGGACTATTTAGTATCATGAGATTTAGAGTTTGATGGCGGATAGTATGGTGTTAAAAGTTTGAAAATTTGATGGATACTTTTTTCACAAATTCAAAAATTATCGAAAAAGATAGATTTTTGCGGGTCATTTTTTTTATTAAAACTGCTACAATTCGGCCATTATTCAAAATATCAATAGAAACAAAAAAAGCCCTCGAGGTATAAATATAACGCTTCAAATTACATCTGAGTTTTGAAAATCGGAATATAATTATTATGCGTTTTTAGTGCCTTTAGGACCGCATTTTGTTGGAGTTTTTGTTATGCGTGGCACATATTTCCAATCATCTCCGAAAATATGCATGTTTGCCAGGACTGTTTAGTATCATGAGATGTAGAATTTAATGGCGGATCGTATGGTGTTAGAATTTTTAAATTTCTTTAGATATTTTTTTTTAATTAAAAGAAAAACGAAAATAAAACAGATATTTTTAGGGATTATTTTTCATTAAAACTGCCACAATTCTGCTATTCGCCATCGAAAAATAAAAAATAAACTGTAATTATTTTGCAGTTTTCATAGTTAAAAGGAAGAGTAATATACCAAAGATCATTTTCAATGCCTCGTAGGTTGAGGGAACTGCAAGGACTGCACATTTTTATATACATTTAAACTAAATTATAATTAAAAATACATACTAATAAGTAAAGGTAAAATTAACTTACTAAAAACACAAACTAAATACAAACACAACACCAAACTTTACTAATTCCTTAAAATTATGACATACGAACTAAGTAAAAACATAATTACAATTTACAAAAAATCTTAGTCACTATCGCTATGACTATCTTGTAAATTATCTTCATCAATAAAATCTATATCGGTTTCTGTGGGAAAACTGAGCGGAAACTCTTTGATTGGAGAGAGAATCGTTCTATATATTTTTTGCACGTTTGAGGTCTGAGTCTTTAATTTTTGGATCATAAGACAAAATAAGATTATGTAAAATATCTTCATTTATCGCTATTCTATTTAATTACCTTTCTAGAATGACTCTCTTTATTTTCCCGAAAAGCTTTATTGCTAGCTTCCGCTGCCTCTTCACCGGGATATCTGGCGCAAAATGGGGGAGACCTATGTTCAGCAATGGACTGCGATAGGTTGAATAGGGCTGCCTCTTCAAATAGTTTACCTATTGGTATGGCACCAAGCTGCCTTATTATATCACTCTCATGTATCAAAAATATTTGTATACATACTGGAAGGCATATAATACCAGGGATATAAGTAAATATACAATTCTGCAGTATCTCTACAGAATTTGGAAAACTTGGAAAGGAACTACGCGTTCTCCAGATGCAACAGACTGAAGAATGACGTGAAACTCTTCTATTAAATCCCTATGCATTCCTGCTATGCGGGCTGTTGTGTCTGCATCTCTGAAAAATCGTCCTGCAGTATTGCCATTATTAGCTGTGCCTACTCCTTGCTTGACTACATCGATAGGCAAATTGCATTCCTTCTTAAACCCTTGCTATATAGTGCTCTTTCGGAGCGTTACTTTTTTGCTGCCACCATTGCCACTTACTTAATTTAAGTGAAACTAATAAAGATAGTGCTTTATCGTGTGCAAATGTACTAGTTTTTACTTGACTTGTATTTAAACATTTTCTAACTTTTTCTAGGTCTTCGGGGTGATTTAACAAATGCTTAAATTAAATGTATACACAAAATTTTAGAAATAAATTAAGTAAGTTAATTTTTAAATAACATTTCACAAATTATAAATTATATAATTAAGTAAAGTAAAAGTAATAAATTAATAAGATTCACTACACAAACAACTTGAAATTAAAAATTCCACCTTTTGAAATTGTTAATATAAACTATCCAATTAAATGTATTTTGAAACGTCTTTTAATATATTTTTCTTTGTTGTTAAGTAATAATGTTTATTACTACGTGCTTTTACTTACTATTCCATATCAAATTTAACTTAAAAGTGTTTACTGAAATAAAATTAGAAGCTATTCCCGCTACGTATTTTTTCATTTTATTGATCCAGTTATTTGGCGGAGTTGCAACTTAATGCACATGCTGACAGCATGAAATGATAGTTAATTAGACAAGGTATAAGAAAAATAAAGTTTCAAAGCGGGATCACACGCTACTTAGCAGTTATTTAATTTTTTTTGGTCCGCTCCATACAAAATACAATTTTCTTCTCAAAATATAAGGTTTAGGAAAAAATACCTCAGAACAATTATTATTTAGGTTGATGAGTTCTATCTAGTAACATAAAGAAAAAAGCAAAAAAAAAATACAAAAAAATTAAAGGCTTGAATATAAAAATTAATATGAATAAAATAGAAGTCTATTGTTACCAACCTTATTATATTTATAAATAAAGAGTATCGGGGTCTAATACTTGGCTTTGCGTTGTTTTCGTAAACACAATATATAAAAATAAAAACGACCTGCCCTGTCAACTAAAATGTGTACTAGAAAACGTAAGGTTTTCAAATTTTGTTTTGTTCTTCATTATCGTTTTAATAAATAAAATTTTGTTTATAAAGAAGAACAATAGTTGTGCATGTTACTCCTCTTATTAAAGATTTTGGTATTGTTCGTAATTGGTATATTGAGATTCCAATATAAATCAGAAACTCTAGATAAGATATATCTAATTATCCATATCTAATTCTAAATATTTAGATAAAGTTTTTTTAAGTGCGCCAGTTGGTATACTAACATCCAGACGTCATAGCTTTGAAAGGAAATGTATGGAAAAAAGGTATTTTGACAAATAGGAAAATGAAAAGCGTACTTAGTTAACCTGTTAATAAACATCCCCATTTTATGTTTCAGGCCCGCAATGGGAGCAGTTCTGTCAAGTACGAGATAATATAGCGAAGAGCGTCAATTTCTCACAACGTGATCCTGAACGATTTCACAC
Source organism: Leucinodes orbonalis (assembly GCA_019425675.1). Taxonomy (NCBI): domain Eukaryota; kingdom Metazoa; phylum Arthropoda; class Insecta; order Lepidoptera; family Crambidae; genus Leucinodes; species Leucinodes orbonalis. Next base: position 97,770 of record PQWD01000431.1, read on the forward strand.
TTGGAAGAAAGACACGGACAAAAGGTTTGCAGAACTTTGTATACGTTCCATCCATTATATCAATCCTTATATTTCTGTCGTCCAAAACTAACTTAAAACACCAGTTTTCGTCTAGTCGGGGTACTATATCTAACAGAGAAAACTGCAAATTAGTAAGCTCCTAAAAATCAATAAAATAATTCTTAGACATGACAAAATATAGTATGTAACTACTGTAATTAGCATTTTTAAAGTAGTAGGCAATGTGAGTCCAATTTTGACGATTCATTCATACGAACGCCAGCGTTCTTCATACCACGTTGAAAACACCGGTTCTCGTCTAGTCGGGGTACTATATCTAACAGAAAAAACTGCAAATTATTAAGCTCCTAAAATCAATAAAATAACTCTTAGACAAGACAAAATGTAGTATGTAACTACTGTAATTAGCATTTTTAAAATAGTAGGCAAAGTGAGTCCAATTTGGACGATTCATTCATACGAACGCCAACGTCCATACCACGTTGAAAACACCGGTTCTCGTCCGATCACCGAAGTTAAGCAACGTCGGGCGCGGTCAGTACTTGGATGGGTGACCGCCTGGGAACACCGCGTGCCGTTGGCTTTTTGATGATGTATTTGGTTTTTTATTTTATTAAAAAAAACGGAATTAGAACCACTCAAAAATTTTAATAATGAACCACATTAGCAATCGTTATTATGAACTATGTATACTATTGTAAGCTATAGGGGCAAACGTTCAGTCGGTTCATCTGAATGATACCGCCAACACAAGGCGCTGAAATGCGATGCCGGGCCTTTGTATGGGAATACGCTCTTCTTTTGAAGGCGTTTAGTTTATAATACCAAAAGTAGTAATACATTAACTCCAAGTATTTCAAAGTAGGTGTGTTTGTTAGGTGAGTGGGCAGCAATCCTGAAATGTCAGTGATCACGGAGTTTAATATTTTTAATAAAAAATAAAAGTTATCGCTTAGACGAAGATTGGCTTGGTCAGCGAGGATTTAATAAGCCGGAAATATTTAAAATGAATGATTTATGTTTCCTTCATCACAGATTTTGGTGTGCTTCAAGCTGTAATCCTCATATTTGAAATCGCAATTAAAACGAATTTTGACAACGCTAATATTAGTACTAAATATTACCACAAGTCAAAAAAATAGTACCACTTTAGTTTCGGAGATATAGCTGTAGGTTGGTGAGGATTACAACTTGACGTTCAAGCTGTAATCCTCACCTCTGGTGCACGCAAACGGTCTATCGAATTGGTTTAGGTTCCAAAAAATAGTCATGAAATAGTATCAATGATATGCCAAATTTGAGAAATGGTACTCAAGAGGTTACCGAGATATTAAAGGTAGGGTGGTGAGGATTATGGCTTGAACATTTGAAAACTTCAAATATCTCCGAAACGCCTACGATTTCCGGTTTCAAGTTTATGCCAAAAAATAGTCGTGAAATAGTCGTATTAAGTGAAAATAAATTTCAACTGATTTAATTCGAAAATAAAAAGTAATTATTTTCACTACATTTTCTGGAGGTACAGTGTTATACAAAATATTTAATTCATTTGTTTTTTTTCTAACATTGTCTATGGTTCTATAGACAGATGCGCGCCACTTGTTTTAATATTTTGTGGTTTTATATAAAAAAAACTGGCCGAATTTCGACACTTTTGTTGCCAGTGAGAAGCGTTTGAAATAAATTTTGTCACTTTTGGTATACACACTTTTACTGTTGAAGATTTTACTTACCTGATGACAATACTTTTAAGGTCTTTGTTTTAGTTCTGATTTCTTCCTTAAATTTAATTCAATGTTACACTCACCACGCTGACGAAGCAAATCTTGTTCGTCTGATCGATAACTTTTATTTCTTTAGAAAAATATTAAAATCCGTGATCATAGAGCTTTCAGGACCGCTTTCTCCCGGAATATGAAATGTTAATACATCTTGTACATTTATATGGTACACATATAAATGTACATTTAATTTAGATTGATTGTACACGGCACGTACAATTTAATGAAATCCTTTTGAAAAAAAAAACACTTGTTAGATGTTTTTATAACATTATATATTTCAAATGTATGAAGCCAAGTCTTTAAATTAAAAAGGATATATTAAAAAGCCAACGGCACGCGGTGTTCCCAGGCGGTCACCCATCCAAGTACTGACCGCGCCCGACGTTGCTTAACTTCGGTGATCGGACGAGAACCGGTGTTTTCAACGTGGTATGGACGTTGGCGAACAACTAACAGAATCGCCCGTACACATAATCTGAATTGAAAATTCTCTCTGATTCTAAAAATATATTTAATAACCACTAACTACAACGATGGACCCGGAATCTACAACTTCTGGGGAATACGTATACGGTAATACCCGTTACTAGAACTATTATATATTATACTATATTACTGAATGCTCTATTGTTTACTAGGAAGGAGTTCTTGAATGAAAATTATCTAGAACAAAAATGCTTCTTAGGTCTGGATATGATATGACGTAATAGGGAAGATGCAAAAGTTTAATTTGTGCTTATTTAAAGAACTACATTTGGAATAGACCACACGTATATTTAAAATAAAACTGTCATTTTCTGCAAAAAAATGCGGTTTGAAATCGTAAATTTCAAATTTCGCGCCAAAACGGACTGGCGTGACTTTTGACGTCAGATATGTGAATGTACGTCCCTTTCTTCAAGGACTTTCATACTTTTGTATTTTTTTCTCGACTGTCGAGACCTTATTTACAAGAGTTTTAAATGACTATTTATGATTAACTGATTATTTATGATTCATTAAATCCATAAATAATCAGTTATATCATAAATAAATAATAACTGATTATTTATTTATGATATAACTGATTATTTATGGATTTAATGAATTGATATTCCGGAAAAAAAACTGCAATGTGGGAACCGGGAGACTGGATGAAAACACGTATATTGAGTGCGCTCTGGTACACCTTCCCCGTGATTTGAGAAAAAAAGTTTTTGTTGAAAGTTTTTTTTTACAAACAATACTTAATATTTAATTTACCAAAAAACTTATTCAGGAATATGATCACCAAAAAAAAATCATCACACTTATTTGGAATTACAATCAACAATTTGATATCAAAAACTACGAAAGAAAAAATACATAGTTCAATATGTAAAATAGTCAGTAAAATTATTTTATTTCCACATAACTCTATTATTACATATATAAATAGGTATAGCAGACAGGTTGCTCCAATAATATAATATAATACAAATTTATTAATGCTGAATTATCGCAAAAAATCATTAAAAACTTATAATAACAACATTTTGTTAAACCAATAAGTAGTGTACTCTCTTCTAATACACTTCTCTAAAAAATACAGCCATAAAATCTACTCAATACAATTTCCTTAACTACCATAACCATTTCTCTAAAATCATTATTTCTTTTTCCTTCATAAACTTACTTGGCACAACAACTTATCTCTATATCATTCCCTCATTTCATTGTTGGTACATTATAATTATACCCTCTTTGGGTTTTTTCATTGGGCCTTAGGTCCTTTGTTAATTATTTGGTACACTTTTTACTGACATATTAGTCATAATTACCTACTGCACCACGCAGCTTTATTTTTAGGGGTATGTTTTAAGATTACATAATCTCCAACTATTTTCACGGAGATAAGCTCGTCTACACCATGATCAAATAAAGGATCTGTCACCCTATATTGTACCTTATTTAAAAAATCTTATTAAATCTTATATTCATCATAACTTTTAACTACACATACACTTCAATATCCTTACGTGACTTCTTCTATCTGTATTCAACTCTCATCTCTTTTACTACTTTAAAATATACCTGCTTTTAAAAACCTTTCGTGACCATACAAAAAAAAATTGTTCAAATGTTTTATTTTACTTTTGGGTGATCAGACCAATCGTATAATAAATACACATTTAAACTAAAATAAAAAACTTTCCATTACACAAAACCTTTCACCTAAACATTATATCAATCATAAACATAAAATAATCTTCTATCAGTTTCATCCATTATTCAATCGCACTTATACACAGATATAAAATTTAATTCAAACACTATTTTAAAATCACTGTGCATTATTTTCCAATTTCCACAGATTAACAATTTGGAGATAATTAACACGTACTTTTATTATTATTTTGGTAAAAAAGTAAAGTGATTAACGACCTGTCCGCTTACCTTATTCAGTAATAATTATAAATCTACATGATATATCTACATTATATGAAATTATAACTCTATATTTAAGAATATTCTTAATACGTGGCCACATTTCTACTAATTAAGTCTTATAAAAATTACTAAAAAAAACGTATTATAACACCGTGTCTATAACTCCACACATATCACAAACAGTCACTGCACAGGCTTCATTCGTGTCAAAAACTAGCTCTCAGCTTCTCAATCGAAACCTAGGACTCGAACTCTCCCGGCAGCCAGCAAAACCAACTCCTCATCGGACTCCATATAATGCCCAGCAGCCAACTCTCTCCAAGCCTCAGCTTCAGCAGGGTCATTTCTCCGAGTTCCTGCTTTTACTTTTTAGCAGTCTTTAGCGCCCGGCAGGCAAATAATTTAGTATTTATGTTCCAGTGCTCAGCACTGCCCTAAGGCAGCACTGGCAGGGTCGCCATGCAATGTGGGAACCGGGAGACTGAATGAAAACACGTATATTGAGTGCACTCTAGTATAATGTCTATAATAAATGGCTTACAACTACGCTTATATAATAACTTATGTCTATGTGTGAGGGAGGTTGCTTACACACACTACAAAACTGCGTTGACCATACTTTGTGCCAATGTGTTCATCTAATAACAATCATATTGTTTTTGACTGACACAAAAAAACCGGGTAAAAGAAATTTCAAGCTGTGAAAACGAATGAATTATTCCTCAAACTATTTTTCGATGCGGTGTAGACTTTTTGTTAGAATATACTCGTTATTCTTAATCTGCTTGTATGAAAAACAAACATATTTACCTACCTAATACAAATACAATAACAAAGTTATCTATAACTTTTTATTGTAAAGATAAGGAATCATGGTAAAAAGTTTAAAACATTTGTGAATAGAGATGCTCGTACCTCATATTTTTTAATGCTAAAACAGAACAATGCCTTTGACACCTCAATAAGCAATAATAGCAATAATAATAAAATTCTTGTAAGCATTGAAAATACACCAAGTTTAATATTTATTTATTATATTACAGACACAAAAACATACAAACTTACACATTTATCATATAAATAAAATGATGATTTTTTTAAAACAAAGGAAATTATTATTATTTCTTCTTTGCTCCTGGTTCATCTTTAGAGTATAGTGTAAGTGCCATGTATGAAACCTGCACAGGGCAGTTCCATGTGGAAATCCTCAGGGCAGCATTTTCTAAGCAGTTTTTGCTCACACTGTGATGAGTTAAAATATAACCTTTTCTTTTGCTCACTACTTTCATTTTGATGTTTGGTGATGAAAAACAATCATTTCTAGATTATCAGTAGACATTATGCTTTGATATTTCAATGAAGTACCGTAAAAAGTCCATATTTCGCATCAGGCTTATTGCGGTTTGTAAAACTCACTTCCGACAAAAATAAATTGCCATGTCAACATTAACTTTGGTAGTTTCCTGGAGTCTGCTTTTACAGTCCCAAATTCCATTTTTATTTGAAAAATGCCGATTTTATCGTTTTAATGTTCACTTTTTACTAAGCCCTTAACGTCAAACATAAATGACGTAAATGACAGTGATTGGTGTTTTAATTTACGTTCCGTTTCAAGTAATTTCAATTCTTCATTATTTTTAAAAAACAGCGTAAATTAAAATATAAACCTTGCGGTGACCCTTCTTTTATGTTATTTTAATATCAAAATATTAATTTATATTACATTTGCATGTTCCCTATTATCTGTGGCAACAATGCCGATCTTTAGAGTTTAGTCATATAATACAAAAGTACATATGAATTTTAAATAGATAATAACAAGTCCCACCAAAAACATTTTATGTAAAACGTTGCCAAGACCACCACATAAGGTTTGCCCTGTGAAAAATATATCAGAACTCATGTAGAGCCTGACTTCTTTATCTACACGACCTAACTCTACCGACCCTAACTTCAACAAATTCTAAATATTAACAGTTAATCAAATCAATATTATTTATTTTATTAAAAAAGTAATATATATAAATTCATATAGGTTGGCAACATTCCATTTTGCCTAAACTAGGTAAACCTGTTTTTCAGGCGACTTATTTGCTGAATATAATCAAAAATCACTTATATGGTAAAATAATAATTTAAAATATAATAATTGTATGTTTTGGCTGTTTCGCCTGTTTCGTTACTTACTTTAGATCAGAAACTAAATTCGCATCACATCTACGACGGTAGCGATGTTAGATGTTAGATGTTTAATTAATTTATTATCGACATTATATCCTGAGAATAAAAACTATCTGGTACATTGGAAACCAGATTTGAGTACAAAAAACACTTCGAGAAAAGGCAGGTACCTAGTGCCCTTGCGCTTCGCTTGGCTCGTCTTGGCGGGTGCACATCCGTGCCCCTAGATACTTCATCAGAATTTGCAGACCATATTTTAGTAACTTAAAAATGTTATATAATAGGAGATAGATACCTACTTATATCCCAGAAGTTGTTGATTCCGGATCCATTGTCGTAATAGTGGTTATTAAATATCTTTTAGAATCAGTGAGATTTTCAATTCAGATTATTTGTACGGGTTATTCCGATAGTCGTTCGCCAACGTCCATACCACGTTGAAAACACCGGTTCTCGTCCGATCACCGAAGTTAAGCAACGTCGGGCGCGGTCAGTACTTGGATGGGTGACCGCCTGGGAACACCGCGTGCCGTTGGCTTTTTGACATATTCATTTTATTTTAAGCCGTAATGGCTTCACATAAATTTGAAATAATTAATTAATTGATTTGAAAATTTAACTGCCTAGTGTTTTTTTTTCGTGACTGGATAACAGTAAATGTTTGGCTGAGAGCCATCTGCGCTCGCCTCCCCGGCGCCTCACCGGACAGGTGAAGCTGTGAAGGCCATCTGCGGCCAATAGCAGCTGTCTTTGCGAAAAAAAGCGCGGCAAGCGTAGCGTAGCACCCTAGGGTCCGATGGAACGACGACTTGCGAAAGGTCGCTGGTGGAAGCTGGATGAGGAAAGCGGTGGACGGAATATCTGGCGCAAACTGGGGGAGACCTATGTCCTGCAGTGGATTGCAACAGGTTGAAGAGAGATCGATAGATCAAGACTTTGAAATAGTTATAGAACTACTTTTTGTATTATTAACTTAACTCCTTCAATTAAAAAAATACCATAATGTATTGCCCTTTAAAGGGCGGGCTACACTTTTCAGCGCCATGTGGTATGGGCGGACGGCGGTGTCATTTACCATCAGATGAGCCGACTGCTCCCTATAGCATCAAAAACCATCAAATTGTAATTTATAATTAACCCATTAGAATACGTATAGTTCATTTTTTTTTCTAATGCGGTCCGTATTGAATTTTCCCATTTTTTAATTTATATGGTCTTTTGATTCATCTTTCTTAAAAAAAAAGTTTAAATAAACAAATGCGTTATCAAAAAGCCAACGGCACGCGGTGTTCCCAGGCGGTCACCCATCCAAGTACTGACCGCGCCCGACGTTGCTTAACTTCGGTGATCGGACGAGAACCGGTGTTTTCAACGTGGTATGGACGTTGGCATTTGTTGGGACGAATCGTCCAAATTGGATTCACTTTGCCGTCTATTTTAACAAAAGTTATGACTATCCATGGGTGACAATATCTCTGAGATATAAGGCGAATCATCTATACTCCTTAATAAAAAAGAACTTAGGATTGTTACAAAAGACACCAAATAATATTATAATTTATCTTATCTAGTTATTCCCTCGCTAAATATTTATGTTTGCCTTATTAATACATTAACATTTTTTCTATTTCAGCACGGCTACTGAAGCCACCAATTCAGTTGATCCACCGCCAAAAGCAGAAACGAAAATCGACCAAGCCACCGACACGAAAAGTATAGAGGAATTCATCAGGGAAATGATTAGGAAGGAGTTTCAGCATATTCTGCACGAACTATCCGACGAGGCCGGCACCGATTCAGCGAAAAACGAGGATCTCCTGACCAGAGGCGTGGCTAACATCGTTGACAGTCTGCGGAACGACTCCGAGAGGGAGACGGTGACGTCGTTCTCTCGAGTTAAAATCAACGGGAACAATAAGCCTTTGCTGCAAATCACGTTCAGTCGGTCGGGCGAGAATAGCTTGCAAGTGCTGGATAAATGCGTGAACGTGACGATCTGCGATGGGCAGAAATCCCCCCGCGTCTGATGACACGCTGGCGGCTGATGATCCTAATACCAACTCCTTGAAGCGGTGCCAGGCTTTCAGTGCTATTCAGGTACTTTTTTTTTGTCTTGGATCAAGTAGTGTATATTCATTTTAATGAATAAATATCCACTGACATTCAGCACAGCGCTATCTAGCCCCAAGTTAAGCGTGAAGCCTGTATTGTGAGTACTAATTACTAAAGAACGGATAAACATACTATATTATATATATATTGTAAATACATATTATACATAGAAAACACCCAGACCATTACAAACAAACATTTTCATGCACAAAAATTTTTGTACTGCCCGAGGATCGAATCCGAAACCCTTGGTATATGTAGTATTAAAAATCAATAAAAAATCTGTTCTCAAAACGTCTGCTACCGGGATGCTGAGAAGTTATAAAATAAATGTAATGAAAATAGATTAAGATTCGATAGGATTGACATGTCATTTCATGACTGAAGCATCTACAAAATTAAAGATTAAAAATAAAATTCATTGTCGTATCTATAAACTCGTATCTATAAATATAGAGAGCGTCGGTGGCTCAGTGGTGTGGACTGTCGCCTTCCTACCGGGAGGGCTGAGGTTCAAATCCCGACACGTACCAATGTATTTTCGAATTGTCGAAAAATATATGTACGTTATCCGACGCTCTTACGGTGAAGGAAAACATCGTGAGGAAACCTTCATGCACGCCTGCGAAGAGATTCGAAGGTTGTGTGTGAAGTTGACCAATCCGCACTGGGCTCGGTGGAGACGTTTAATGAGCTGATGATGATGATCTATAAACTATATAAAGAGTGTATACCGGTACCAGGAAGCCAGAAGCACCGAGGACCTGTATATAGACGACGAGCTGTCGACGATGCAGGAGAGCTTCGGCGGGCGCGTGCGGCTGCTGCCGCTGCACGGCTCGCTGCACGAGGTGCTGTGCGAGCGCGCCGACGACTGCTGCCTCGTCAGGGTCCGCCAGGAGAACGGCTGCGACACCATCTACTTTAGGTATGCCCGGCACAATACTACATGTACATTTTAGGTTTCAATACTATTTCACGTACGTTTTAATAAAGTTTTACAGTGTTTTAGTCCAGCAGACATAGTTATTTAATATGTTACTTTGGGCTCACAATTATTTTGGCTTCATTAGAATAACAAACAGATATTAAATTTATTTTTATACTTGGTTTCGAGCGTCGGTGGCTGAATGGTGTGGACTTTCGCCCTCCTACCAATGTATTTCGAAAGACATATGTACGTTATCCAACGCTCTTACGGTGAAGGAAAACATCGTGAGGAAACCTGCGCACGCCTGCGAAGAGATTTCAAGGGTTGTGCGTAAAGTCGTCCAACCCGCACTGGGCCGCGTGGACGACTAAGGCCTAATCACCCTATACGGGTAGGCTCGTGCCCCTCGGTGGGGATGTTTAATGAGCTGATGATGATGATAACTAGGTTTCGAATTGATATGGTTAAGGAATCAGGCATTTAGTAACCTAATTAGGTGGATAACTTTTGCCGAAAACAGGTTATCTTATTTATTTATTGGGTATGCCAACAGTACACATAATTAACTAGGAGATCACGAATATATGAATTATGTTCTAGTACATGCACCAATTACAGGCATACACAGCATTCTCTAGTAACGAAGAACAACAAGAAGACAAGAAATATTTAATATTACAATAGAAAAATAAAACTATTTCTTTCTTTATTTTGAAAATATCAAATATAACAATGCTGTATTGAAACAATTTTAGTTTATGAAATTTATAATCTGCAGGTGCGACAACTCCGATTCGGAGTCACACGACGCGACAGACGGCCCGGCGCAGGATACTGTGGTGTTCAAACGCAGCATCTCCTCGTGGAGGAGCGCGTGCAGCGGGTCTTACCCAGGCAGACAGATAGGCCTCGCCGCCAGCCAAGACCCAGGCCCAAGTCTGACGGGTTCCCCCACACCATCACACACGACACCAGACACCTCAGCCTGAGCAGCCCCGCCCTCAACATCAAAAGCGACGAGATAGAACTGAACATTGAAAACGTGATGTGCTATCAGGACTCGTCGTCTGAAGAATGCCTCAAGTGCCAGGACAGTGATGACTTTGAACTGCTCGAGAGGAAGATTGAGGAGGACTTGGCGAACAGCACGCTCTCGTCGCTCACGTGCGGCTGTCTCGAGAAGATCTCCGAGGAGAACTTGTCGGTTATTAACGAGGAGACTGTGGAGAAAGATTGATAGTATATTCAAAGTTGATGCCCGATGCAAACGTTTGAAACGTTCCTTCAATAATGTGCGTAAGCATACAGGGATTTTATTACTTGTAATTAAAAATTGTACTTAGTGTTGATCATAGTGTGGGTGCTATTATGATTATTTATCATATCTTTTATTTGTTAAGATGGCTTCAGTAAAAAAAAAACTTATAAAATCAAAGAATTGCTTGTGACGCTGGTTGATTTCGTCCATCTAAGATTGCTTCAGTATCATAGAAAATTAACCCTTTGAATGCCAATGACAAATTAAAATGGATGATTAGATTGTCATTAGATAACGTTCAAAGGGTTAACATGCCATCGTAATTGTGATCGTAAACAGTATTGTTATGACCGAGAGTTATTATTAAACAATCCTTAACATTTTGTTTCACAAGCGTTTTAGCATTGATTGCTACCTCGCAGTCATTACATGACAACTGACAAGTACAAAGCTATTGACTTTATTGTTACATTCGACTTTCACATCATGATAGTAATATTGCACGTATAATAACTATATCAATTGAAAACTGTGCTTATATTGTACTAAGTGAATTTTGTACACGAAAATGCGCGTGTAAAATCTTTGAAAATTGTAACACTTAACTGATTTTGACACAATTACAAAAATGAAAATTAGTTTAGGAACGTTTTTTCGCGAACCGAGTCCATCCGATTGCATTTAGAAAACCCAAAGATTCGTAATAGGTTTTCACGTGTTTTATATAATTTTTTTTTTTTTAAGTATTTTAGAATAACGCAAGGCTATGTGATCATTAGATATAAGTAGCACGGTACATTCCACTGTTGTGATTCCTAGCGTAGTAATTACACCTTGTAAAGGTTTATACTTGCACTGTTTTAATCTTACGGCCACAGCCGTTGATCTTACATTTTATATCTCAATTCTATTTTCTACCAATTTTAAAATTGTATACCTAAATTAAACCAAGCTAGTAATCTTGGTGATTGTTTTTATCTTTGATTTTTTCTAAACAAATATAGCTATTTCCACTATTGGGTTGTTTTGAAAGATTTCACATTTTAAAATATTATTGTTGCCTTAGAGATTATGTAGTTGATTTTAAAAGTAATCGTTAAATAAAAATACTTTGTACTTATTAATAACCTTTTATTGCAAAATATTTTTTTATTTCATCTTAGAATTAACAAAAGTATAGCGATAAGTAAATGGCACCTAAATTGGCGAAAAAATGCAAGACTTGGTCTTAGTAATACCTCTAATTTCTAACTTCTTAGACATCCTTAAGATATTGGAAGACATTTGATATCTTCTACAAAGTATATTTTAATTCAAATAATGGATTCTAGACATTGACTAATATCTCAATTATTATGCTTTTGTGGTTAGTATTTGGTTAAAATTTGAATACATAACTTACCAATATACAACTAAATCATAACAATATATATAATTCATTATAGGTTTACAAATAAAAAAATATATTATGCTGAGTGGCGACTAGAGATCAGCATTCACAGCAAATAATCTAACTTGGGATTTAAAACAAACGCTTTTTCAGAATAGCAACAATTTGTGCAACATTCGCCCCGGGACGTTACCGGACCCGGTAAAGCCCGGATGAATATATTAATAGCAAGGTTTTACTTTCCGAACATGCATGCAATAATATTATCTTTTTATATATTTTGTTTGCTTACACAGCTTCACTTGATTCTTGTCTAATAACCTTATACTGTCTGTGGATCATTATAACAAATCTCTTCTTATTAATTTATACTTAGAATCATATATATATATGCGATCTCTAGTGTTGGTCAGTGTTGTTAAAGTCCATATGTTCTACGAATTCTTGTCCGTGAGCTTGACAATGACGGACTTGACTTCAGTGTAGTTGTGTATCCCGTAAGGCCCGTTCTCGCGGCCCAAGCCCGACTGCTTGTACCCGCCGAAGGGGGCCTGCGCCGCGAACACGTTGTAATCGTTCACCCACACCGTACCCGCGCGTAATGCCTGAAAGTTACGTTTGCATTAGATTTATATCTCGCCCACTGAGATAACAATAAATAAATATATTGACATGACAATTACACAGCGCCATCTAACCCCAAAATGAGCATGAACTTGTAATATGCATACTAAAAATGGATAAACATACTTATATACATTTTTGTTTGTAAATGCATACATATTATACATAGAAAATACCCAGACCACTACACACAGGTTCGTGCAAACAAATGTTTGTAATGCTCGGGGTTCGAACCCTAACCAAACCTAACTAGATGCACAATCACGAACATATATCAACCAAAAAATGTCCGAGCCGCTTTACACATACGTTGACACATGTTATATTTTTGTTAAAATTATTTATTAAAATTCAGACCTCAAGGCGTCATTAAAAGGGTACAAAATCAAAAGCACGAGCATACAATTTCACTATGACATGTAGCGAGCGACGTGATTATGAATGAAAATTTTGCTCAACTGACGCTATGGGCAGACTTTGCATTTGTTTGAATCCAGACCCATTAGTACAGTCGGAGTAATATTGTTTACCTGTACAAGATAGTTGACCCTATCAAGGTCCTTCGTGAAGACGGCGGCCGCGAGCCCGTAGTGCGTGTTGTTGGCGCGTTGGACCACCTCCTCGATAGACGAGAACTTAATGATCTGCTGAACTGGACCAAAAATCTGAAGAAGCAGACATCATTCATCTAAATTAATATCCACTGACATTCACACAGCACCATCTAGCCCCAAGTCAAGCTTGAAACTTGTATGTTTTTTCCTGGTACGATAACCTTTAAGAGAATCGCATTTCTCGAAAATATATGCACTTTTGAAAAACGTGCATAAATTGCTCTTCTATCTTTTCAACCTACCGCAGTCCACTGCTGGACTATGTCTCATCCATTTTGCGCCAGGCATCCCGGTTCTCCACTTTTCTCAAATAGCTCTTACAATATGCCAATTTGTAACGGAGTTAGATCTAAGAAAAAAAAAGATATATCGTTTTTTTTCTGAAAATTCTTACCTATCATCTTAATAAGAATACCTTTAGGCATATACAAAAAATGCATTTGATTAATAAATAATTTTTTTTTTATGTTTTAAGTGTACAGGATGGTCAGTACGTACACCGGATGGTGATACGCCTGACCATGACAGAGCGGCATTGAAGGAGACCAACATCTGATACAAAGTTATTATTATCCATCAATGCCGCACTGCGTCCGACACCTGAGGCAACAGATGTTAGGTCTCTTATACCCGGTAATTTCACTAGCTACAGTGCCCTCATCCCGAAACACAAAAGTGCATAACACTCCTGTTTCACGGGACGATATCTAGCACTGCGGTGGTACCTACTTAGACGACTCAGTATCCAGTCTACCACCTAGTAATATATAATACCTCAGTAGTGGCGATGTCCATATGATCAGCAACATCTGCGAAGACCGTAGGCTCCACGAAATACCCCGCGTCCCCGTGCTTCTTCCCACCAGCGGCCACTCGGGCGCCTTGCTTCTTACCGCTCTCGATCAAACTTAATATCTTGTTATGTTGCTCGCTGTCGATCTGGAATACATCATCATCATCATCAACTCATTAAACGTCCCCACCGAGGGGCATGAGCCTACCGTATATGTGTATAGGCCTTAGTCGTCCACGCGGGCCCAGTGCGGGTTGGACGACTTCACGCACAACCTTTGAATCTCTTCGCAGGCGTGCGCGGGTTTTCTAACGATTTTTTCCTTCACCGTAAGAGTGTCGGATAACGTACATATAATTTCGAAAATTCGAACACCATTGGAACGAGGCGGGATTTGAACCTGCGCCCTCCCGGTAAGAAGGCAACAGTCCATACCATTGAGCCACCGACGCTCACAGCCAATCCAATGCAAACACAGACATGTTCATGCACACAAATGTGTGTACTGCCCGGGAATCGAACCCAGAACTAGGTGAAGTGGCCGATGTCTCAACCGTTACACCAAATGGGTCGTCAAATATTCGTTTTGCGTTTCCCTCATAAATAAAATAAATTATATGAAAGTAACCTTTTTTTAAAGGGCCGCCTTTGAATCGAGGCACAAAAATTCTTATATGTCGAGGTGACTACAGGTCTGGAAAAGCCTGCATAGCCCCCAGGCTAGAGTCCATCCATACCACCTGGAAACTTTCGCTCGCAAAACCGTTCGTTTCCAGCTGGAACGACCTCGCAGCCACGGTGTTCCCTAATAACTACGACATGTCCTTCTTCAAACGGTTCTTAAAGAAGAACCTTTCCTCTTGAAAAAAAAAATTTTTTTCTTACCACCTTGTTACGTATGTACTTGTGTTTGTTTGTTTTAATAGATTAATATTTAATGATTTGGTGTTTACCTATAATTAACTGAACAAGTTGGTCTTATTTTTTTTTCACATGATTTTATGCAATTATTGTTAAGAATTATTGTAACACTTGTTGGTGAAACTTATAAAAAAAATATGTAGTAGCATGGCTTTACCCTTGCATTTGTCGCATTACAGTTGTCCAAGAGCGGCGGTTACCGTTTTCCATCAGACGGGCCGCCTGCCCGTCTGCCTAATAATAAGCAATAAAAAAATCAAATAATAATAACCTGGGGCCCCTGTTCGGTGTCGGGGTGGAAGGGGTCCCCCACTTTCCGTTTGCGCGCGCGTTCCGCCGCCAACTCGACGAACTCATCGTAAATCTTGTCCTCCACAAATGTACGAGAGCCTGCCGAACAAATTCAATATTGAAAAATATAACAGTGTACAAGTACACAGTGCCATCTTTCTCTCTCTGCAACCTATCGCAGTCCGCTACATGACACAAAACATAAATATTACAACAAATGAAATATTATATTTTTGCAAAGGAAATTTAATTAGGGAGACGCACTTCGAATGGTAGAAAGAGAAGTGCGCACTGAAACGAAATTAAATGAGTTAAAACCTTAAGGAATTGCGTTACGTAATACTTGAATGCTCCCTAGCCCAAGGGCGGATCCAGGTTGGGCGCCAGGAGGGGGTCACATAGTAGTAGTCAAGTTAAGAACTTATAAGGTATTTTGTTAATGTACCTTAGTATAGTATTTAAAAATAGCTCAGGGGGGTCATAACCCCCATGACCCTCCCCCTGGATCCGACATTGCCCTAGCCGGTTGTGATCGCGATGAATGAGTGAACGCCTTAGTTGCTGCGCACTAACCGGCTTATGTAATAGCGATTAGCTTTGGTAAAAACACTTATTTTATTTCGTACCTGCTCTTTAAGAGGCTGCTTTTTCATATAGCTTTAAAATAGGTCACAAGCACTTCAACATACTTCCGTATTCCCCATAGGTATAAAGGTCTATTAGAGTTTGCGCAGACGATGGACTTTTCTCCGTGGCGAAAAGTGGCGTCCGCGGGCTAAATTGACGTCCACAAACTATATTCACGTCCACAAACTATATTCACGTCCACAAACTATATTCACGTCCACAAACTATATTCACGTCCACAAACTATATTTACGTCCACAAACTATATTCACGTCCACAAACTATATTTACGTCCGCTAGTACACTAGCGGACGTAAAGCGTACGATAGTGACTTACCAGCGCAGCAGCACTGTCCCATGTTGTAGAAGAGCGCGTGGTGGGCCGCCTCCACCGCCTTGGGCAGATCCACGTCACCGAAGATGATGTTGGGCGACTTCCCGCCCAGCTCCAGGGTTAGACGCTTCACCGTATCCGCGGAACCACGCTGGATCAATTTACCCACCTCTGTTGAACCTGTTCGTTAATAAATAAAATTAACGAATAAATACATATAAATAAATATCCACTGACATTCACACAGTGCCATCTAGACCCAAGTAAAGCGTGAAGCCTTTATTATGGGTACTAAACAACGGATAAACATACTTACATATTATACATAGTTAGGTAAATACTATACATAGATAGATAATCATAAATAAATATCCACTGACATTCACGCGAAGGAGCGTCGGTGGCTCAATGGTGTGGACTGTTTCCTTCCGATTAGGAGGGCGCAGGTTCAAATTCCGCCACGTACCAATATGCTTTCGAATTTTCGAAATTATATGTACGTTATCCGACGCTCTTAAGGTGAAGGAAAACATCGTGAGGAAACCTGCGATCGCCTACGAAGTGATTCAGGGGTTGTGCGTGAAGTTCGCCAACCCGCACTGGGCCCGGATGGACGACTAAGATCTACACTCCCGCGTACGGGTAGGCTCGTGCCCCTCGGTGGGGACGTTTAATGAGCTGATGATGACGACATTCACGAAGCGCTATGTAGCCCCAACTTAAGTTAGCATGTAAAATGGTTACTAAACAGGGGATAAACATGCTTATGTATTTTTGTAAATACCTAATACAAAAAAACTGTATGTATAATAGAAAAACCAAACGTTTTTATGTCATCTAGGTAGGTACCACCGCAGTGCCAGATATCGTCCCGTGAAACAGGAGTGTTATGCACTTTTGTGTTTTGGGATGAGTACACTGTAGCTTTAACTAGCTACAATGCCCTCATCCCGAAATACAAAAGTGCATAAAAGGTATAAGAGCGGATTACCGGGTATAAGAGACCCAACATCTGTTGTCTCTGGTGTCAGGCGCAGAGCGGCATTGGTGGAGAATAATAACCGTTTATCAGTTGTTGGTCTCTTACAATGCCGCACTGTCATGGTCAGGCGTATCACATACCATCAGGTGACCGTCCAGAAAATCTAATTCACTTCGTAAAACAAAAAAATCAAATCGCATGGGCTCACGTGGTGACTTACGGCCTGATCTCCCCAAATGCTTTGCGGGAGGGCCTATGCCCTGCAGTGGGTTGATATAGGCTGATGATGATAATGATTATTATTAATGACATGGGCAGTTTACGTTATATTAAATATAAATAAATAAAATAAAATTGTTGATTTCACTAGAAGTATAGGCCGGTGTCTCCTTTTAAGCAAAAACATGCCTGTATCAGGAGACACCGCTCTTCCTTTCTTTACAAACATTCATGGACAGGTACACACACAGATTTCCCAATACAGGAGATGGGGCAAGCCGCATTTTTAAGTGCGACAAATGTAAGCTCAACGAGCATACACTGGCTGCTAGTTTACGCTCTGTGAGACGAGGCAAGACGCTCGAATATTAGAAGAAATTACCGTTTTTTCCCAAAATGCCATCCTGTGCAATTGTAACATATCATCATAGCAATGACTCAGTAAATTTACCAAGAAATATAATAACTTTTCACAGGTAAGAACCGAAAAGAAATTGCGACACTGGGACTGCCTATAAACTTGGCGGCTTGTCCAGTCTAATTGTATATTCGGATGTCTGTGGGTACACAGAAAATAATACAAAAATCAAGCGAAAGACAATTAAACAAAATAAGAAAGGTACATACTTTATTATAAATTAAATTATCGTCTAGTAATACATAAATCAAAATCAAATCATAACTTGTGTGTGTGTGTGTGTATGAAAGATGGCATCAAAAATATTACATGAGATTTACCAGTGAATGCGATCTTATCGATGTCGGGATGCTGCACGATGGCCGCCCCCGCGTCGCCGAAGCCCGGAACCACGTTCACCACGCCCTCGGGGAATCCTGCCTCCTACACAAAACACGGGCGGATTTTTACATTTATTTCATAGTGTTAAGTTGGGATTTTATGGGGTGGAATGGGATTTTAGGGGGATTATAGGATTTCATGGGATAGTTGATTTTACGGGGTAGTATGAGATTAAAGGGGTATTATGGTAGTGTGCGATGCTTCATGACGCGTTTTATCAAGAGTCTTATCAATCATCATCAGCTCATTGAGCCTTTAACGCAATTGCATATATTCAACAAACACAATAGACATTCTATTGGGTTTGGAATCCCGGCAGTTAATAGGTTAAACATCCTCACCAGGGCACGAGCCTACCCGCACGGGTATATAGGCCTCAGTCATCCACGCGGGCCCAGTGCGGATTTTCTGACATCACGCACAACCTTTGAATCTCTTCGCTGGCGGACGCAGGATTGGTCACGATGATTTCCTTCACCGTAAGAGCGTCATATAAACGTACATATAATTTCTAAAATTCGAAAACGGTATTTGGTACGTCGCACCCTGATCCCAGATAGAAGGCCACAGTACATACTAATGAGCCACCGACGCTCTTATCAAGTATTCCCCGGCGGGGGCCATCGTCGCGTGTCCCTGTAGGTTCGCACAGTCCCTATTCACGTAACCGGCATGTGCCGGGCCGCTTTTCTCCCCAAACATATGTTAGGCTACCAAGCCCCCACCGCAACGCCCTAAGCCGAGGTTTGAGTCCCACACTGGGACGCCCTGGCTCGTTGTGTAAATTTTAAGGCTGAGAGCCATCTGCGCTCGCCAATTGCCCGGTGAAGCTGTAAAGGCCATCTGCAGCCAACAGGAGTAGTCAGTTCGAAAAAAAAGGTCTTATCAAGTGTGTACATTACTTTTTACAAACTTACCTTAACGAGTTGAGCCACATAGAGTGCGGTAAGCGGTGTTTGCTCGGCTGGCTTCAGCACTAGAGTATTACCCGTTGCTAAAGCCGGGCCCAACTTCCACGCCGCCATGAGTAGTGGGAAATTCCATGGTATGATTTGACCGCATACGCCTATAACATCAACATAAAATAAAAGCTTGTAATATAAATATAGGTGATTTATTTGATACTAGCTATTCCCCGCGGTATTACTCGCGTTATAAGATATTCTCCCGCAGTAAAACTTAACCTAAAATATCTTTGTTAAGTTACGCGACGCCGCGCGCGGTATTACATAGCTTTATTTTACCAAAATAAAAAGTATTCTTCTTCTTCTGCTTAGACCTTTTCCCATTTACTTGGGGGTCGGCCTTCCTTGTCCGCATTTTCCATTTCGCACGGTTTTGCGCTTCGTCTTCCTTCTCTTCTTTCGACCGTCGTCAACCAGGTGGCGGTAAGCAAAATAAAAAGTATTGTCTAAAATAAAAGTAGCCTTAGTTTATCCTTATTACAGTCCCGTCCAAATCCATCTGGCCGTTTCAGAGATTACCCAGAACAAACAGACAGACAAAAATCTTAAAAAGTTTTTTTTGGCATATGTTATTTGAAATAACAATTATTACAAACATACACTCCAGTTTTATTTATGTGTAATAGATTTGTTTTTAAATGTCTTAGTCCTCTGAGTCTTGTTGCTTGAACAAATAAACTCAATAAAATAAAATTGCGACAATTGGTCGATTTGTGCGTTCGTTAATCAAACGCGCTAGCCGCTGCGAAATCTAGCCCTCATTCAAAGAGAATACCGAAAATATATCTTGTGCCTTTCTATGTGTTTTCTACCTAACCACTTGCATTATCAAATGATTGCAGTTGTATCAATTACGCATGTACTAATATTTGCTTACAAATGTGTAACGCGATAAGCACGATATCGAAGTTAATGCCAGGTGTTGGTGCAGTTTAGCTGCCAGTTGGTATCAATATATTGTAAATGCATCATTTTAGCTACAAAGTATATTATTGAGCAGTCGCTAAAATGATGTGTACACTTCAGTTAGTCCACGTCTGGATAATATACATCCCGATTATTTTATAAAAAAATAAATATCCACTGAAATTCACACAGCGCCATCTAGCTCCAAGTTATGCGTGAAGCCTGTATTATGGGTTTTAAACAACGGATAAACATACTTATATATTTTTTTTTGTAAATATTATACATAGAAAACACCCAGACCATTACAAACAGACATGTTCATGGACACAAATGTTTGTTTGTGGGATTGCACCCGGAACCCTTGGTGTAGCAGCCGAACGCCTCGACCATTGCACCACATGGGTCGTCAATTTTCAATTCATCATTTCTGCCGCTGTGGGTAGCTGTGCGTATAAAGCATAAGCTTAATTTTACAGCTAGATGGAGAATAATAACTGTTTATCAGTTGTTGGTTTCCTTCAATGCCGCTTTGTTATGGTCAGGCATATCACTTACCATCAGGTGAGCGTCCTGACCGTCCTATTCACTGAGTATTCATCACCAGCTCATTAGACGTCCCCACCGAGCACCCTATACGGGTAGGGCACGAGCCTACCCGTATAGGGTGATTAGGCCTTAGTCGTCCACGCGGGTCCAGTGCGGGTTGAGTATTATAAAAAAAAAACTCACCGACAGGCTCGTGGCGAGTATACGCGAAGTATTTCCCATCAGCCGGCAGCACCTTCCCGTGGTTCTTGTCGGCCCAGCCGGCGTAGTAGCGCAGGTTCTTCACCACGGCCGCCACGTCGCCATAGTACGCAGCCGAATACGGCTTGCCGTTGTCGAGCGTCTCCAGGCTCTACACACACGCAATTAGCTTTAATTGAAGAGAGTCGGTGGCTCAATGGTGTCTTCAGTCTTTTGATATACATTATTTATATACCAGAGTGCACTCAATACTGTTTTTATTCCGTCTCCCAGTCCCCACATTGCATGGCGACCGTGACAGGACTGCCTTTTGGCAGTGCTGCGCGTAAGAGTACAGGAGTTCAAAAAATATAGTAAAGGCGAAATAATATCATGGCTATACACACTAAAAAGCACCGTGATAATCCTGCGAAGGGATTCAAAGGTTGGCCGTGAAGTCGGCCAATCCGCACTGGGCCCGCGTGTACTAAGGCCTATACACCCGCGTACGGGTAGGCTCGTGCCCCTCCCTCGGTGGGGTCGTTAAATGAGCTAATGATGATGAATAGATGAATAGGCATAATGACTGGGTCCTGGAATCGTAAAAACTATTGACTATTATTACATGTCTGGGTTAAAAATAACGATGTCTGACTCTCAACTCAGAAACTCATGTTTTATGTTTTTTTTAGTCTCATCATCATCATAAGCTGATTAAACGTCCCCACCGAGGGGCACGAGCCTACTCGTATAGGGTGATTAGGCCTTAGTCGTCCACGCGGGCCCAGTGCGAGTTGGACGACTTCACGTACAACCTTTTAATCTCTTCGTAGGCGTGCGCAGGTTTCCTCACGATGTTTTCCTTCACCGTAAGAGCGTCGGATAACGTAGGCACGTATAATTTCGAAAAATCGAAAACACATTGGTAAGTGGCGGGATTTGAACCTTCAATCCTCCCGGTCCAGGAGGGCAACAGTCCACACCATTGAGCTACTGACGTTCTTACTCTAAGTTATTCATTGGCTCACTGAAAATCGGCGCCCGGGTCTGCCAATACAGTCCTTGGCTTGTACTAAGTCAGTCGTTTTGATTTAGCCATCATCAAACCACGTTGTTACTGTTTTCATAGTAGATTTGTTTTTTTTTTCGTTCTTTTCTTGTGATATGTCCAAATGTGATTGTGGTGCGATGCATTAGATTAATCAATGTTTTTTCTTTCTTTCTTTTTTCCTATGTACGAAATTATGTATATAGAGGAGTCATGGTGTACGCGTTACTTATATTTTGTGATAATAAGGCTAACTCACTGCCTGTTTTTGCTTTATTATGTCATTTAATAATTTGTTACTTGCCAAATATTTGATATTATTATAACTTGTGACCTCAACATGTTAGGTATGAAAATATTAAGATACGACATTATATTTAGGTATCCATATCGATAAAAAATGTAGTCATTAAGTAACACTTTGTGCGAATAGGTATCAATTTTATAATATCGTACATTTTTGCATGCGTCCTGCCCGTGTTAACATACGCAGCTGAGACATGGACACTTGACTGCGGGATTGGTTCACAAGTTCAAAGTCACTCAACGCGCAATGGAGCGAGCTATGCTCGGGGCCTCTCTCAGGGATAAGATCAGAAATAATTTAATCCGTAAGAGAACTGAAGTTACTAAGTTAGTTATATGTTTGTAACTACGCAAAGTTTCTCTGTCACAAATTCAGATTATCATTATCGTCCACGTCACTAAAACTTGAACGTATTTTGAAGGCCGTAGACCACCAGATGTGGTCACACATGTGTCCAGACAGCTGAAAAATCAAACATTCCGACGAATTCTGGAGTGGAGACCGCGTCTTGGCAAGCGAAGCGTAGAACGCCATCCGGCCCGATGAGTTGCGAACAGTCTTAAGTCATCGGTCGGTGAAGGCTGGATGAGTAAAGCGGAGGACCGGGATATCTGGCGCAAAATGAGGGAGTCCTTTGTCCAGCAGTGGATTATGATAGGTTGAAGAGAGAGAACATTTTTTGGTTTGAATTCATTTAAAATATGTTGAAATGTCAAGTAAAGGCAAACAACAGACAAACGCTTCAACGTACTCGGAAAGAGCAACGAGTGCGTTGAAAAAGGAGGGAATAGGGTTTCTGACACAGACATCCAAATATACAATTAGACTGGACGAGCCGCCAAGTTTATAGGCAGTCCCAGTGTCGCAATTTCTTTTCGGTTCTTACCTGAGAAAAGTTATTCTAATACTTGGTAAATATACTGATTCATTGCGATGATGACATGTTACAATTGCACAGGATGGCATTTTGGAAAAAAAACGGTAATTTCTTCTAATCTTCGTGCGTCTTGACTCGTCTCACAGAGCGTAAACTGGCAGCCAGTGTAAGCTCGTTGAGCTTACATTTGTCGCACTTTAAACGCGGCTTGCCGCATCTCTTGTATTGGGAAATCTGTGGTTTCTGACCTCCGGTAATCTAACTCATTTCACGAAACAAAACGCAAACATGTTCTAAATACAAACGAAACAATCCAGTGTTGCCGTTCGATAGTCCACTTTCGATAGTCTATCCATAGACTATCAATAGTTTGGTAAAACTATCGATAGCATCGATACTATTGCACCCGACTATTGCCAAAACTATCGATAGTATCGTTACTGCCAAAATTATCGATAGTATCGATAATATTGTTGTTATAACCAAAAATATCGGAAGTATTTGTAATGTCGATATTAGCGATGGGCCTATCGATAGCATAATGATTTTTAAGGTCAACTTTCAATAATTCGTCAACACTGAAACAGTCGTCACATATAGGTGCGAAACCTCATCACGTTATCGTATGTGATAAATGTATCCATCGGACCAAAATAAACTCGCTGAGAGATCTACGGTAGTCGAATAGTAAACGGCAATATAACCTTGACGAATTTTATTGTACGCGAATTACGCGCCGAAACCGCTGACATACCGGTTTCGATACATACAAAAAAGGCAACTACAAAAATATTTTTTATCCATATTATCTGTGGCAAGGCCAATGTAAACCTTACTTGAAGTCATATAAAAAAAGTGTAGACATAATTATTTTAATGAAGTTGGTTTGGTCACAAAAAAAATGTGCTCGTCAGTTATCAAAGTTTTTGACAGTGGACGGCAGATTTCAGGACAATGCACCTAGGCACTATAATAGTCCACAAATACTATAATTTCCTTTTCACTAAAAAATACACTCATACATGCAAATAACTAAACATGTATGCAAAACATGCAGTTTGCGTTATTTATTTATTATATTTACAGGCTTGTGTTTAAACGAAGATAACGTCAAACATTATTAAGGTCACTCGAAAAGATGAAATGGAGTCGGCATTTATGGGTTCTGTATGTAATTCTGGTTGAGACTGAAAATAGGCGACGTGACGTTGGATATCTGCTTAATTGTTAATATTCTATTATGTTCAATATTTTTTTATATGTATAGTATAGATACTAAAAACTTGACTAAGAAGGTATTCACTAAGTAATTAATGCACATAACTATAAGTAGCAGATAATGAACAAAATTTGCTGAACACTACAATTATAATTATTAATCAATTACAAAAAAAATCTATTACGTTTTGTATTTGTTCAAACATTCCGAGCGTATAGTGTAAAAACTTTTGTATAAATATTACATAGCCATTTGTTTGTACGAAGACTTCAATTAGAGTCCAAGTACAATGACTTATTAGTAACATACCGCTAAGTATATTTTGTCTTTCTCGATCAAGTCGGCTAGTCTGTTGATCAGGTAGCCGCGCTGGGAGGCATCCATCCTGCGCCATGGTGAGCCCAACCTGACGATAATAAGATCTTATTAATACCTAAATGTAGTACTATATATGCAAATAGATAAACTTCCAATAAATCAGGCCCGAGATATCTGGCGCGAAATTGGAGATTGCTGTCCAGCAGTGGATTTAGAAAAATCAGTTTTAGGCTGCTTAGGTCATAACGCGTTTGATTCAACATAACACGTTTCATTCAACGATTGACGTGCTAACGCGTTTGATTCTGCAATTTGGTCCATGACGCGTTTGGTTCTACAATTAATATTGTAACGCGTCAGTGAGCGTCGGTGGCTCAGTGGTGTGCACTGTCGCCTTCCTACCGGGAGGGCTGAGGTTCACATCCCGACACGTACCAATGTATTTTCGAATTTTCGAAAAATATATGTACGTTATCCGACGCTCTTACGGTGAAGGAAAACATCGTGAGGAAACCTTCATGCACGCCTGCGAAGAGATTCGAAGGTTGTGTGTGAAGTCGTCCAATCCGCACTGGGCCCGCGTGGACGACTAAGGCCTAATCACCCTATACGGGTAGGCTCGTGCCCCTCGGTGGGGACGTTTAATGAGCTGATAATGATGATGATGATGATTGTAACGCGTAAAGTAATTCACATACCATAGTGTCACGAAACAAAGATGACCTTAACTGTCATGTAAAAAACGTTTACAACCACACTAACAAGTTAACTAAGTACATACTCATTAACATTAATTTAAATAACAACTTCACAACTTGTGCGTTAAGAATGTCTTAAAATTTTAATTATAGAAAAACAAATTTAAAGTTACACATCAATAAATCGCTCAATTAGGAATCCACAGAAAAAAGTCTGTGTCAGAAGTTTCAGGAGACATAAATAAATCCCTTGTCTGTAACGGCTTATTTTATACATTAATTAAATAAAACCTGGGTAAATGAATGTCCTTAATAAATGGTGCCTGTTTCGTCTAATGGTGCTCCGTTAATTTGTATTATTTATAAAAAGATTAGTTTTTTATACAATAATAATTTATTAAGCAAGCAGATTCTGATGGTTATAAAAATCAGTAACATAGCAAATACGGAGCTCAAGCAGAAACTATACCGTTTCCTTAGCGATCACAAAAAACCTCGAACATAGTAATTTATATTGAACGTCTTTTTATGTTGGTACAACTCTTTTATATCATAAGCCGGAATCTCCTTCGGATCTTCTGACTAAACGTAAACTATTTGTTTGCCAAGTTACAAGTTACAGGTGCCCCGGTCGTGGGGCAGACGTTTTCTAGAGTAGAGACTGCATCTTGGCAAGCGTAGCGTAGGACGCCCTCCGACTCGAAGAGCCAACGACTTGCGAAAGGTCGCTGATTGAGGCTGGACGAGGAAAGTGGAGGAGCGGGTCATCTTACGCAAGATGGAGGAGACTGAAAGCCATACTTAAAAATGTGGTGCATACTTAAAAGCATCCTTTGCCGCCTGTACAGCCTTGTCGACGTCGGCCTTTCCCGCCTGCTGCACCTCGGCGATCACCTGCCCCGTAGCTGGGTTCTCCGTCGGGAAGGTTTTGCCGTCTGATGATTTCACCCACTCATTGTTGATGAACAGCTGCAATTGAATAATTAATTAGTCTTATTGGTTTTGAATAACACTGTGTGCTTTTTAAAGGGTGCAATGCAAGAAACACCAATATGCCGTGCACAGAACCTTTTATCAGTCAAAAATATCTTACAATTATTTTATTTTAAAATTCCCAAGCCCTCTAGGGCTTGGAAAGTTGGAAATTCGAAAATAACTGACTGACAAAAGATTTTCTATTCTATCTAATTTCTTAAAAAAAAACATTATTTAATTTAACATACATGTATAGAAAAGTAAGGTAAGCTTTATGTATATGGCAATAATACCATACATTAATATAGAGCTATTAATTTTGCAATATATGGATGATAATTAATTGAATTTAAATACATTAAAATTAATTAAATACATAATCATATATATGCATTGTATTTAAATAAAGAACACTGTATTTATTTGGCACACAAATGCATACAACATACAAAAACATTAAAATCAACAAAAATAAGTACAAAATAGGCCTCACTGAGCATTTGTCCTGGTACATTAACCATACCAGGATGCTGTTATACAGTGATATATTTAAAATACTTAACCGTTACTATTGCATTAATATAGGATTATATTTAACAAAAATAATTTGGTGATTCACCTATTAATTTCAACTGCACTCACAAGATAGTTTGCTGGGCAATAATTTTTTCCAAAACTATTTACAAGAGGACTGAGCTTACCACACTTAAGGGTTTTCTAAATATGTAGATTTTATCAAGCTAAGAGGTTAGGCTTGTCTTGGTGTTATGGGGATCCATTTTCATAAGTATAATGATTTTATTGCACAGAGAAAGCCCATAATCCATACAGCATGTAAAAATGGGGTTTTATTTATAGTTTTTGACGAAATTTGTATACTTAAGTATACATTTTAGTTTATACTGCATAAAGTTATCTTGATTTCTTATAATTCTAGATATTTTATTTATTTTGTATATCTATTGTGATATTGCAGAGTGATGCACTCTGTAACACAGGTTTAACATAATATTAGTAGCCAGAAGTTACACATTTTTTTTAATTATTGGTTTATGTCAATGAAAAATATTTTTACTTTAATATTATTATTTATAAACTTAACTTCTATACCTCTTCACAGCCTGGAAAAGGGATATAAAATGATAAAAATTGTTCTAGAATAAAAGATAAATAAGAATAAAAAAATTTCAATTAAAAAAAGTTATACCGCCCGAACCAGTGGTAGCTTCATTTGACATTCATAAGTGTTCTGTAAGGACCTAAACTGAATAAACACTTATCAATTTAATTATATTTTGTGAATTTTCGCCAATTTATTCTACTCAAGCACCTCCAAATTCTAATTATTATTATCTGGTCATATATACATTTTCTAGTGCTTATTAAACTTTTCTCAACTTATCTTAGACAGTAAGTTTTAATACTTTCCACATGACACTAATGTATGATCTATCTTACCCATGTAAGTGTGTAAGATACATCATCATACATTAGTGTTCATACATCATAAACAATTACACTGAATTTTCACTTGAATCCCTGAGACATGTAGTAAATAAAAAAAACTTACCCCCGTGTAAAGAACATCTGGATTCTTTTGAGGTGCCGGAAGAGCTGCACTAGAAAATGTAGCTTTTTGGACTTTTACAATATTTCCCAAATTCCGCAACATTACTGCAATTATGTTTACGTTAACAAAATAAACACATTTAGAAAATACCGGCCGGATAAGACGTGCGACTTATAATACTTATGGAAAATATGGAGTATTATGGAGGGGAGGAAATAAGAAAAGTAAACGTCAAACGAGACCAGGGTTGCCAACGTCGAAACGAAGTTCCTCGTACATGATACAGCTGGTGGAGGCGGGATGACGAAAGCGAAGAACGGGGATATCTGGGCAAAATGGCGGAGACATATGTCCAGCAGTGTACTACGATAGATAGAAGAGAGAGAGAGTTGCAGCTACAAATCTCGTATTTTTACTTTTAAAACCTTGAACATTAAAAAGAAACCTTTTTAATCAATCATAATTAAGGCTTTTGTTTTGCTTGACTAAGGAATTGTAAGCTTCTTACCAAATAAACATAACTTTGTATAAAAAGAAAATGAAATAAGAATCTTCTGTCATTTGGGGGGTTTCCCTGTGGAAAACATCTCGACCACAGATAGAGACAATTATTGCGGAGAACGGAATATTTTATCAATTAATTAGGATTTTCTTGGTTGACGACAAAGCTACTACAGCCTAAAGACAATGATTGCCTAAATGTAACTAATGGAGTTCTTGGTGTAAAAAGTTCAAGTTTTGGTAGATGTCACTAGTTTTTATGTTTTGCATGGTCACATTATAAAACCTCGTACATAATTGTTTGAGGTTGATAGTGTCCCCGTTCCTGGTATGGAAGAACACAAATCTTGTATTTGTACGAGGAGCCACGTACGTTTGGCAACCCTGGACAAACTTGTACACTAGCTTGTGCAAAGTGTCACTGTCAAAATAATAGTGCTGTCAAATATTTTCCCAAATTATTAACATTCAATTGAAATCAATTGTGATTTTCAATTTGATACTACATGGTTTAATAGTCATAATAATATTCTATTGAGTACTGTTTAAATATCGTGTCTGAAAAATAATACGACAGTTCCTATTAAAATGTCAAAGTGGTGTCAAAATACTCTTAGCCTGTGATTTCATTACTGTTTGTGCTATTCAACTTTTAACTTTAATAACATTATAAAAGATACATTTTTGTTTCAAACAATCTCAATATCTTATCTATTAGACCTCTGAACTGAACAGGATACAATACAAGAGTTTTATATAATTTTGAAGAATGTTTAAACGAATTTATTAAAAAAAACTGTAAAATGGAAGAGAGTGTACAGAGTATTGGTATTAGAATGAATGATAGCAACGTCGTTAAATTTTTTATTACTTTAGATAGCCAAGTGTCCAGAAACTTGAAATCAGCAAATATTGAGACAAGGTTCCAATCTTTATGTTTGAAGTATTTGCTTGTATTAAAAGTATCTTTTAAATACATCTAAATACGTTTTTGTTTCAGAAAAGCTAAAAGCAATGGATTGTGGTGCTGTGTTCTCCTACCAACTATTTTACTTACATATTGTGCCCAGTGCAATGTATCTGCACTTTTTAAACTGGTGGCATTTACATCTACAGGTCTTCTGTTCTATAGTTTGCTGTTTATCGTATTTTTATCAATATCGATATTAATACTACAGGAGCCTATATTTGGGGGCTGTTTTTCTACCAGTCTGGTCTCTGTTTTGTTTATGTATACTTTTTTAGGATATGGTAAGTCATTTATTTTTAATGTAATAAACCTATTTCACCAATAATAATATATGTAGCCATATTATAAACTAATATGTTTAAAACAATTCTGGGTATTTCATAGTGGTCATTTATACTTTTTTGTAGCAATGCCATCATATATTTTTTAATATTCAGGACCTTATTCAGGTCAAGATGTAATCCAAGAAATAGACAAGAATTGTTTTTTTTTGATTAGAAAGAAAAATATATGATAAAACAATGTTACTGTTTCAGATCTCACTTTTGCAGCAGCATTTGCCATACCATCAGTGTTTATGTATAGTTGGCTGTTACGAGTGAGCCTCAATAATTTCCCAAACACATTCACTATTGGCGAAGCAATTGTTCTGTGCCAAGGCATTGTGCTATTTACTGTGATGGCTGTTGCAAAACTTACTTGTGATTTTGAAGAAATGGATGAGGAAATGGATTTTATATACACTACAATATATGTAAGTTACTAAATTATTTGTTCTTCAACACTATTGCTGAAAGTAAATGGGTGTTTGCTTACAATAATACGAAAATTTTATTGTGGCTACATCAGCTGCTGTTTACTTTCAGTGGATGTTAAGTTTTAGGCTAAATCCTTTTATAAAATTCATTCTTTATTTTCTGCAACTTTGTAAAAAAATCAATTAAATTACACTGTTATGTTCACTGTGGTACTTGTTTATTTTTCTACAGTATTTTTTTGCTATACAAGTACAATAAAGATTTTAAATAATTAATCAAAAACATTTATTCATAAACTTCAAGTCCTTTATAACATGAATGCCTGCCTGCCTGTCTATAAAATATATAACAGAATGTAAATTCTTCAGTCAATATAAACTACAGAATCTCTATAAGTCCATAAACTTTTCGAACCAAAGTTGCAAAAAAAAGTGTATCACAGAACTATTGTTGCCTGCTTTCAGACAGTTTTATCAACAGTGGGATTGATTGTTACAGCCTTGTACTTGTTGAAGGATGAGCACAGGAACCTTATATCACTGGCCTACATTATTGCCTTTGGAGCAGCATTTGCTCTGCTCATGTTACTGAGCATTCAGGGGCTGACCAGTCCTATAAGAATTGTGAATTATATATTTATTGAGAATGACAGAGTGAGTTTGTTTTTTATCAAATCTAATTCATTTTACTCAGTTAAAGGATTAAAAGTTTTTTCACCTTTCAAGACTCAAGCAAAAATTGCTAAGCAGCAAGTTCCAGAATAAGTCATAAATAATTTCATTCAAACTTACTATTTTATTGCATTCATACATATTCTATGGCGTTAAAAACTATGACGTCATAGTTTTGGATATCACAATAAGTTTAGAACTAAAGTTACCAACAGCCCGCCGGATCAGTAGGTTCAACCTACTTTGTCAGTGGGCTGGTAACATATGTCACAGAACCGATGGCCAATAGAGCAGACGAGGTCTGAAGTGGAAACCGCGTCTTGGCAAGTGAAGCGTAGGACGCCTTCTGGCCCGATGGACCGACGACTTGCGAAAGGTCGCTGGTGGAAGCTGGATGAGAAAAGCGTATGTCCAGGATATCTGGTGCAAAATGGGGGAGACCTATGTCCAGCAGTGGACTGCGATAGGTTGAAGAGATATATAACATGCACAATTTTTTTAATTCACCTTTAAAAAATGTTTATTTAACTTTTTGACCGCCAATGACGCCTTAAGGCGCCAGACAATGGATTTTCTATTGTGTCTGAATTCCCGGCGTTCAATAGGTTAATGTGTGCTAGATGTAGCACACAAAATTAATTAAGATATAGTTATGATATTTGGTTTATCTTGATGAGTTTAAAATACTATTTTCAGTACCAGATCCTGATGTTTTGGGTATTCCTTGCTGCAATTGCGCTGTCGGTTCTGACGATACGCACCCAGTTGGCTGTTAAGGCGAGCACGGTCACTCGGAAGTCTTTCCATGTCCTGGCTTCCCTGGTGTTCCTGTCTGGGATACTGTATGATATTAATCTCATGGTGTTGGCGTCGGGTCTTGTGTTTGGACTGTTGATACTGCTTGAGGTTGGTTAATAAAGAAATAAAATAATAATAAAAGTTTAATAAATAAACCTAAAGCACACTGCTTTTAAAATCGTCTGCGTATAGTGGTTCAAAAGTTGGCTTGGGTTGGCAGCATTATCCGGGCTCATGGGTTTGAACCCTGGGGGTACCCGTAGTTAAAATCACTTTGTGCGTTTCTGTATTATTAAATCGATGCTAAAAACTTTTGGGTTTTTCAGGCCTTGAGGAAGTCTGGAATTGATCCTATATCAACTGCGCTCCAATCAGCATTTCTCGTTTATAGCGATGAAAAGGTAAAAATGTTGAATGAAATAAAATTATTATTATTGGAATTTATCTTTGATAAAAGAAATAAAATAGTAACAACAAAATGATAAAATAATAATAATAATCATCATCATCAGCTCATTAAACGTCCCCACCGAGGGGCACGAGCCTACCCGTATAGGGTGATTAGGCCTTAGTCGTCCACGCGGGACTAGCGCGGATTGGACGACTTCACACACAACCTTCGAATCTCTTCGCAGGCGTGCATGAAGGTTTCCTCACGATGTTTTCCTTCACCGTAAGAGCGTCGGATAACGTACGTATGTTTTCGAAAACACGTTGGTACGTGTCGGGATTTGAACCTCACCCCTTCCGGTAGGAAGGCCACACCATAGAGCGTCGGTGGTAATAATAATAAAATAAAATGAAACAATAAATTCAAATTCACAAAATATTTCAAAAGCTTAATTAAAAATAATCCATTAAAATTCATTGCTATCCTTAAAAATTAAATTCAAAATAAAATATAATTGCAAAACAATAAGTAAAAAATAATAATGAAAATGTTATGTAAGAAAGTTTAGGCCGACCGAAAGGCCCAAGTTTAGGATCACTTTCTGAATAAGGCTTGCCCAAAGTGGCGAGGTGAGTCTATCACCCAGGGTTTTCAGGATACTGTTGGGACTACCACGTATCCTGTCAATTAGGGATGCTGTCTTTGAGGATAACAGCATCAAACCCAACCGTTTGGTATTCCGCAAACATCGTCAATGTACTACAGAATTTTGGCAGTCCCAGTCAGTTGTGATCTGACTGTTGTCAGGATTGCGGCAGTTTCGCGATGACTCCGCTGTATCTGTACGCGGGGCTGGCGGGCCCGCTGGTGCTGGTGGCGCGTCCCGACCCGCTGGAGAGGCTGAGCGGAGTGCTCGCGCTGGGTGTGGGGGACTCGGCCGCCAGCTGGTTCGGATCCAAGTACGGATTCAACAAGTGGTCTGGTCAGTATAGAAACATCTTAATGATACAATGCACATATGTCAAATGGTTAAGATGTAAATTAAAAAAATATATCGGGATAACCTATCATTAGTAATACCGCCGGTAATAGTTTATTAAATTGTAAGGATTGTAGAAGCGTGCCAAGGCCGTGACTGTGATTGAAAGAAAAGAAATTTAGTGGCCAAAAGTGTAATCATCAGCCCAATAAACGTCCGCACCGAGAGACAAGAGCCTACCCGTGTAAAGTGTAGTATAGGTATATAGGCCTATTCCACGCAGGCCCAGTGCGGATTGGCCGAATCACGCACAATTCGAATCTCTTCGCAGGCGTGCGCAGGTTTCCTCACGATATTTTCCTATAACATACATATAATTTTGAAAATTTGAAAACATGTGTAGGTCACGTACAAATTTGAATCTGCACCCTCCAGATCAGAAGGCAACAGTCCACACCATTAAGCCACCGACGCTCTACATTGTAAGAATGTTACATTATTATATTTCAGGTGGGAATAGAACTTATGAAGGAACTGCGTTCAATATACTGTCACAAATAGCGACTGTGTATGCACTTTTACTGTTTGGTGAGTAATTAATTTCCCTTTTTATCAAAATACCTTAATTTGGTTGATTATTATTATTCATTTCAATAAATAAAGGCTATAGGCCAGAGATTTCGTTTCTCATTCTCATGTTAAGTTACCATTTTAATTATGATGATGTTAAGGGCCTCGCCCATTGAACGCCAGAAATCCAGACACAATAGAAAATCGGGTGTGCCTAGCGCCTAAAGGCGTCTTTGGCGTTCAAAGGGTTGAATAGCTCAAACTTAAGGTAAATTTGACATTCATAAGTTTTCTTTAATGGACCTTAATTAAATAAATATATTTTGATTTGTTCGTTCCCCTACGCGCTAAGTTCCGGCAGAAAGATATCCGTAGAACTATGGTGAGCGATATAGTCCCATAGTGTGCGTTACCTAGCAGGAAAGTATGTCCTAGAGTGATATGAGTGGTACCAATGTTTTGTGCTCTATTTACTATGTATGTGCGCCAAATATTATATGTGCATCCAGCCGTTTTGGAATAAATCGAAAAAAACGGTTCCTGCTAGGGTAACGTTTTTCTAGCAGGAAAATTTTTAAAAAACATCGGAGAGAAAAAATAATTAGTCCGTTAGAAAGCTTATGTGTGTGCATGAATGTGCGCCAAAAATTATATATGTGCGCCTTCAGGTTTTTGAAATATTCAACTTTTTAATCTTCCTGCTAGGGTAACGTTTTACAAAATCGCATATCTCGAAAACTATTGCATGTGCGTTTATGAAAAAAATTGCATAAATAGCTCTTACATGTGCCAATATGTGCCGGAATTTTGAACAAGAAAAAATCTTAGATTTTAAGTTATAGCGATTTTTAAGAAATGAGAAAAAAAATATATAGCCTCTTTATAAAAAGGCCGATAAGCTCATAAAAAATTGCATTTGATCCGTCTTGAGACGCAGATTATGTGCAGCAAGTTTCAATAGTGCACATTCATTAGTTGTTGAGTAATATGAGAAAAACTAAACAAAAAACCTATCATGTTTTTGACGTTCACATACAAGAAACTGGTTCAATCTAAGATGAGCGATTGTAAACCATGATTATGTGCATATTGTCAAGTAATAATGTGAAAATTTTCACCTTAAAATATTCCGTATTTAAAAAGATATAAACAAAAATCAAAAAAAATAAAATACGATCGATTATCCGACCAAATTAGAATGACTACTAAAAAGCGACGGTTCGATATGTATCGATGGCCTTCGGTAATGAACGCTTAATACCTTGGTAGCTGTCGTACAGTCGCGTTAGAAAGTTTTTTGGTAAATTTGGGTTCATGTAAATATTACTAATATAATTTATGTTTCCATTTCGGACAAAATAAACTTTGTATCATTATTATTTTTAATTGCTGTATAAAAAGTAATTGATAATAATAAATTATTAAATCATGTACAAAAATAATTTTGGTTTGTGGAGACCCGATTAAGTGAAAAAAAATTAACCTAAAATCACATTAATACACTTAGTATTAAATAACAAAATATATAGTAGTAATTATATACATTGTAATATTTCTCGCTCGCGGCCTCGGACCGGTAGGGGCCTCGCAGCCAAAGGGGCTTTGCTTAAAGTCACTTGCGATGAATGATTTGAAAAGCCTGAACACCGACAACAAAGCCACAATTAAGGATTTAGTAAGAATAATTCTGCCCATAAATTATATAAGGACGGCACTTTACCACTAATTATTGTTTTAACAAAAAAAATGGTTGATTAAAGCTAGCTGATGGTTTGTTTATTCGCTTTCATAAGTTAAAAGGATTTAGTTTCTGTTGCAAACTATTCTCACAAATAAGAATAATTTATCACCAGTACTATCATCTCCTACTCTCTCTCTTCTCGCTTGTAGAAGGGACCATGAGTAAATATACAATATGGTCGCAGTGAACATCAACCTGCTTCCAGTGTTTGAGTCATGACTGGGCATTTAATTCCATATTGAGTGCAATACTAAAGCTGCGTTTCATCTAAGTATATTTTTTAAAATATTTTCTCTCGTTGTACCTTAGTAACAGATAGAACGTGAGTACTACACACCAGACCTGACAACAATATCTCAATTTAATTATGTACTACTGCCAATTGAACCATGACCCTTGCATCTCAACCGGTAGGTACGCATATCCACAGTGCTTGCAATAAGTCAAAAGGATTATAAAATGACACGAAATATGAAATGCTTACCATCATCGCAGTTCTATCATCGTAATAAATACGTCACGTCACATATTGCACCACTTTCAAAAAACTTCATAACACAAAATATAACCGACCGTGTCGTTCACAATCAAAACTGTATGAATATAACTACAAGTTAACACTTCCACAGTGTTGCCACTTAGTTTTAGAAATGGGGCGTTTTGAGAAGTTAAAGAGGGCTAGATTGAGCATCAATAGATTTTTCGTTCTACAAATGCTTAAATGAGATGGAGTACTGTTTATATATTAGTCTCTAATTAATACCTTAGGTAGTTACCTGTCCTTTTTTCTACAAGCAATACGTAAGACGTCATAGCTGGCGTGTGCGACCAGAGATAAAGAGTCCATTGACAGTTATTTTAACTTTGACATTTGTGTCATCACACTTTTTAGAGTTTCTATTATTTATGGTGTCACGCTTATCTATTCAAATCCTACGAGTTTTATAGTATTGTACGTCAACTCTAAAAAAGGATAAAAGAAGTACTAAATAATTGTGCTAGCCGTGTGAAGTTTCTGTGAGAAGAAAAATACGAACTTAATAAATAAATATAACCTGACACTCACTCAGCGCTATCTAGCCCCAATTGGTTTATATTATATAATACATACTTTATAATTTCCTTTTGTACTACCAATGCATTTTTATGAAATTTTATAAAATATGGAAACATTGTTTTCGAAAATGAATGGGAATCACTTTATCACTTTACTGTACTTGAGCACAAGATGTGTCAATAGGTTGATGTGTAAATTTAAGAAGGCCATCGATACATATCGAATCGTCGCTTTTTAGTAGTCATTCTAATTTGGTCGGATAATCGATCGTATTTTATTTTTTTTGATTTTTGTTTATATCTTTTTAAATACGGAATATTTTAAGGTGAAAATTTTCACATTATTACTTGACAATATGCACATAATCATGGTTTACAATCGCTCATCTTAGATTGAACCAGTTTCTTGTATGTGAACGTCAAAAACATGATAGGTTTTTTGTTTAGTTTTTCTCATATTACTCAACAACTAATGAATGTGCACTATTGAAACTTGCTGCACATAATCTGCGTCTCAAGACGGATCAAATGCAATTTTTTATGAGCTTATCGGCCTTTTTATAAAGAGGCTATATTTTTTTTCTCATTTCTTAAAAATCGCTATAACTTAAAATCTAAGATATTTTTTTGTTCAAAATTCCGGCACATATTGGCACATGTAAGAGCTATTTATGCAATTTTTTTCATAAACGCACATGCAATAGTTTTCGAGATATGCGATTTTGTAAAACGTTACCTAGCAGGAAGATTAAAAAGTTGAATATTTCAAAACCTGAAGGCGCACATATATAATTTTTGGCGCACATTCATGCACACACATAAGCTTTCTAACGGACTAATTATTTTTTCTCTCCGATGTTTTTTTAAAAATTTTCCTGCTAGAAAAACGTTACCCTAGCAGGAACCGTTTTTTTTCGATTTATTCCAAAACGGCTGGATGCACATATATAATATTTGGCGCACATACATAGTAAATAGAGCACAAAATTGGTAACTCATATCACTCTAGGACATACTTTCCTGCTAGGGTAGCACACGTCATAGTATTAGCAAGTGAAATTACCGGGTATAAGAGACCTAACATCTGTTGTCTCGGGTGACGGGCGCCGTGCGGCATTGATGGAGTAACAACTGTCTATCAGTTGTTGGTCTCCTTTAATGCCGCTCTGTCATGGTCTGGCGTATCATTTACCATCAGGTGAGCGTCCAGACCGTCTTGTACACTTATAACATAAAAAAAAGTTGAAGTGGCAGTGGGCAGGGCACATAGTACCGATGGCCAATGTGGCGAAAGAAAGAAAAAACCAGATGGACGAACGGATAACGTGGGAAACTTTCATTCAGCAGTGGACATTTTAATCTGTAATGATGATGATCATGATAAGTCAAAAGATTTCAACATAACAATATTATAGGTTTAATTAGTCATTACATCAAATAAAATCCTTGTTATTAAATTAAGCCCAACCTGGTCTATATAGGCACCTACAGGAGATGCATACATTATTTCTGCTGATTTTATTTGTGTGAATATAGATCTGATTTTATATATTTTTATAAATTCAATTAATTTAGTACTCTTAAATTAAAAACTTGTAGTTTTAATTTTTTTTTTCAGATTTGCTCGATTCTAAAAACGCACTAATACGTGTTGGAGTAGCAGCCACCGTGACTGGTCTGGTTGAGGCCAAGACCAACCAAGTTGACAACTTAATTCTACCATTGGTCATGATAATAGCATTTCAATTTACTTGGTTCCTCGGTTAGCGACTATAAAATCTTGTCTGCTTTGCCTATTTTATAGTGTGGGAACTGTTAATACTTTATCTGCCAGAATTAAGACAAAATAGGAATTGTACACTATATTATTCTTTATTATGTCAATAGAAAGTCTATTGTCAGTTGAAAATATGGCTGTGGCGGCAAAAGGGTAAATGCCAGATTGATCGGAATTTTAATTGGAGAACTTTTGAGTTTTCTGATTTGTATGCCATTTATTTATTACGTTAGACTATTAATTATTATTTTAGTCAATTATTTATCAGGTCATGAATAATCCTTTAGTTTTGAGGTGTGATAGTTCTTATGAGAGATAATTAAAAACTGAACAGACTAAAATCGTTTCAAATAATTAATTAATGGGTCTATGTTTTAAATTGTATAATGCAAAAGATTGCATTAAAATCGGTGCAGAGTTTTCTATTTTTGTAGATTTTTATACATTCCAAAAGCCAAAGACTTAATTACATATAATTAAGTATGTAAGACAAATAAATTTTGTACAATATGAATTTAATTTTTTAATAAAAAGTTCTTGATTACATATGTGTATTAATTATGTATTTCACTCCTTTATTACTAATATTAATTTGTATGTTTATCTACAAGCAATTGCTTATTTTACTATAATATGCCATTACTATTTACACTTTCTTCTAAATATTCAGACTTAATTTCGTTTTCATTATTTTCAATAAGATCGTCCATTATATTGTTAGTGCTGCACTCCTCTACCTTAACTATCTTTGCTTTATTATCTACATCATTTGTGTCTATGGCAGATGTGCTTATCTCTGCGCTATTTCGCTTATTTTTAATTAAATTTCGTTTTTTCTTCACTCCTTTGCATTTAGTTTTGAATATCTTCTCCAATGCTAATACATCTTTTCTATCAATTGTCCAGTCAATTACTGTATTCTCTGCCATTCTTGTTAGGTCCTCTTCTTCATTGTAAGTTGGAATGTCTAAGTCTAGATTTTTCATTACTTTTTCTAATACATCATCCACATAGTAGTTAATGACTAAGTCTGCTTTATTATCCTGAAAATAAAATAGTTTGGTGAGAACAGAATCCGAAAGAATTACAGCATGTGTAAACTTTAACCCTATAACAACTTAAGACTGATAGTTATATCCAAATGTCTTTTTTTTGTGATTGTGGTTGGAACCCTTGTGTTCAAAAGGTTTCTTATGTTAAAGTGTACAGGACGGTCAAGGCGCTCACCTGATGGTAAGTGATACACCTGACCATAACAAGACGGCATTAAGAAGACCAGTAACTGATAGACAGTAATTATTCTCCGCACTGCTCCTGCTACCAAAGACAACAGATGTTAGGTCTCTTATAATTAATTTCACTAATCACAGTGCCCTTGTCCTGAAACACAAAAGTGCAGAACACTGGTTTCACGGGATGGCACTGTGGTTGTATCTACCTAGACAACTCAGTATCAAGTCTACCACCTAGTTACTAGGTAGAAGATGATGTGGTTCAATTTAAACAATTTTTGTGTGATGTGGAGTGCAATGCCTACAAAGAAGTCCTCTTGTTTCGGTTTTAAGTTATTTGTTGTAATACTTACATGTTTAGTTGGCTGTAGATTACAAATAACAAGTTTCCCTCCATACTTTGCAGTCTCTAATGGTAAGTTTCCACTTGGAATGATTTGTAGAGTTGTCCCTAAACATATGCTCAAATCGGCTATGCTGAAAATAATAAAATTCCAATACTTATTTTGTACTACATCAGAATTTATCATCATTACAGCCTAAAATATCCACTGCTGGATGAAGGCCTACCCTAATTGTTTACACGTGGACCGATTCATTGCAGGTGGCAGGTCATCAGTCCATCCCATTACATCATCTATATCAGAAAAATCATCTTTAATAATTTTAATTATTTGAAGTACAAGTATTTTATTAACCTTGCCTCTTAAAATTGCTTTGGATAATCTATCCAATTTTTTTTAATAATTGCTAAACTTACCTTGAATGCATTCTGCATTAGCAGATCATTTTCCGGTAAACTGTGTCCAGTCTAGAACACCATCGTACAGGCGACCCGAAGGCCGCCACCAGTGTGACCAGAGGCACATGGTACTCCACTACATTTCTTACCAACTGTTTCTACAGGTCTATTACGAACAAACTGTCTGAAAAACAATGTTAGATAAGTGTTTACAATCTTACATATTAAATAAAGATTATTTAACTTTTATGCGAGTTCTCAGCTCAATTCTATATATTTGAATCAGAATAGGGGAAACCTGCCCAAGTTGTCTGAATAGGTTGAAGAGTATATTTTTTTCTAAGTATTTGTACATTGAATGATTAAATTTTGTTTACTGAGGGATATATTTAAAAAATTATAAACATACTTTTTACACAGATTACATTCATCAACAAACATGTTCCCATGCAGTTCAGCCAAGTACTTTGCGGGCCAGTCCAGATTTTAAATGCAGTCCATCAATGTTTTGACTAACAATATACTGAACATTTTTGGTCTCAACCAGTTTTTCAGTATCATGTGTGTTTTTGTAGGTTTTGCATCTGCAAATGCAACATTAGTGTTTGGTTTTTTGCCCTGCTTTTCTAATGTCCAAACGCCATTCGGCCCTCTGTAATAATAATATGGCTTTCAAATATACATAACAAAAAAATATGACAATATACATAAATTTAAATAGAAGATGATAGAAGTCTTTAACTCGTCTTTAAACAAGGCACTTGCACTATCGCGAATTGTAGAAGGCAGAATTCATAGTCTGACTGCATGAACAGAGAAAGAATACGAGAAGAAATCAGACTTATGTGCTGGAAATTTAAGAAGAGACTTAAGTGGGACCTACAAGGAACATCAGGTTGGTGTACAAAAGAAAAACGATTCCTTAGATAGGAGGGATAAGTAGGGTTTAGAGGACATTATATAGAAGGCAAAGAATTCGGGTATTCCTATGTTGATGTATTGGGAGCCATTTAAGTTCAGCTTGATAATGTGAAACATGGTCATATTTCTTAAGGCCATAAATGAACCGGATAGATAAATTTTGCAAACGCTCAAGTTTGTTCAATTGTACCTATATATATTATAAATCCCTAAAAGGTGGTTGAAATGTTTGTTTACCTGAAATCTGGAATTCCAGCAGAGGTGCTAATTCAGCCCCTGTGTGAACAACTACGTGTTTCTCTGACTAATAAACTGTGCTAAAAGTTCACATTTCTTGTCAAGTTTGTCCAGAGGTTCAAATTTCTAAAAAAAATTATTATATTCAAGATCCACAAGAATGAAAAAGTACTGCAATAAATTCTTCTTACCTCTGGAACACCAAAATTCCTTATGTTCATACGGAGATAGACCTTCTGCGTAGTTACAAGACATTATGTTGAATTTTGAAGATATTTTCATTCAGCTTTATTATATTTCAAAAATGGGCCCTTTATTATTGGCATTTTAAATGACATTTCATTAGTGTTGTTGTATGTATGTTCAAAGATTGTAATGTACATCAATTGATACTTAATATTTTATTTTTACACTACTTTATCTGTAGCCAAATCTCCCAAGTAACACAAACATGCTGAATAAAGATTGAATAAGAGTAATTTTAAGAGCTTAAAACTTAATCTAGGCTGAATACGTCTGAGTAGACGGAACTCAGACGTTTCAAGCAAAAGGGCCCCAATGATGCTCAACTAACACCTGAGTAGTTGCTGAGTAGCAACTGAGTAATAGCTTGGTTAATTTCTATTAGCTTAATAACTTGGAATAACAGGTCATTGCTGTTATAACTCTTACACTTATGTTATACAGCTTCATCGACCTGGTACATTAAATCAAGCAGTAATCACACAAATTGTGAAAATATATTTTTTTCTATAGGATTCAATATTTTCATTTGATTATAACATGATATGGCGATGAACATAAAATCGATATCTAAGTAAATGTGGATTTACAAGTTATACTGGGGTCACCTATTTGTTAAATCTTAGTGCGCAAGTAAATTCATCGTGAATAGTATGTTTTTATTTCAACAATTTTAATGCGCCGCGTGCAAGATAGCGGATAGTAATAGTGTTTTCAACATACATACAAGGTCTTAAAAAATACTTGTGACGAAAAATTTAATACTTTTTATTTAAATGCAAATAATCAAATGAATTATAGTTGAAAATGTTGTAGTTGTAAGATAGAGCATTTTGGTGATCAAGTGAATTCCTTGTAAGTCTAAGGTAAAAAGTATTTTAATGGCGATCCATTGTTTAGTTTTAGTATGCCGAATGAAAGTCCACACATGTATTGCTACTAAGCTTTAGCTTGAAAAAGAGTAGTCTAAATATTTCTTTTGAATAACGAATATAATAGATCATATACTAGAAAATAGTGTACATTTTTTTTGTAGGAAATTATATGGAAAAAAACATATAATAAAATCCGTTGTAAATAGACCAACATTCTTTTTATTTCTGATGAAAAACAATATATTTACACAAGACAATTTTAGGGTTTTATTCGAATAAGTTAGTTGAAATCGATATTATGAAAAAAGCTGATAAATATTTTTTATTCACCAGCTGAATAATTAGTAAAACGTAGAATCTTATCTTGTTTAAAGATAATATGTAGACACTTATTAAATGTCCAGCTGTATAATAAAACTTTATTCAGCAATAAGCTGTTTGAAACGCTTCAAGCTTAGTACTGTATTTATAATAGCTGTACAGATTATGATTATTCAGATAGGGGACAGAACATAACATAAGTATTAGAGCTTAATAACAGCAATTTGACCTGTTATTCCAAAGTTATTAAGCTAATCGAAATGTTACTAAGCTCTACTCAGATACTTCTCAGCAACTACTCAGGTTATTCAGCAAAATTGGGGCCCTTTTGCTGAATAACGTCTGAGTTCCGTCTACTCAGACGTTATTCAGCCTAGTATTAAGTTTAAGCTCTTGAAAATTTCTTATTCAATCTTTATTCAACTTGTTTGTGTTACTTGGGCGGTCAGCGCGTCTTCCTGTCAAAACTCAAACGTCAATTTGACAAACTCAACAGAATCAATCAATTTTTCTGTATTATAGTGACTGCGGCTATTTTGTATGCTTAATTTTACGAATACCGAATTCACTAACTTGTCCTAATATTTAAACTAATTTAAAATCTATCTCTATTATTTTCAAAATGAATCGTAGGCGGGGTCATGATGATGATGATGATGTGTACGGTAAGATTAGAGGTTATAAAAAGTTATTTGTTTATTAGTTTCAGTTCCAATAAGTTTGTTTCTTATACTTAATTTCCAGAACGTTTGCATAGGAAACGTCGTCGTGTCTCAGAAAATCAAGAAATAGAAGATAGATTAGAATCGCTTATTTTGCGGGTTGGTGAGAAAAGTAGTTCAAGTTTAGAAAGCAATTTGGAGGGCTTAGCCAGCGTATTGGAGGCAGACCTGAGTACATTTAGAGTTAAAATTCTGCGTATCCTGACAGAATGCGCTATACGTATGCCAGAAAAATGTACTATTTATGCTACATTGGTTGGTCTGCTTAATGCTAAGAACTATAACTTTGGCGGTGAATTTGTTGAGTATATTGTGAAAACATTCAAGGAGAATTTGAAAACTGGCAAATGGAATGCTGCTAGGTATTGTCTTAGATTTATATCTGACTTGGTCAATTGCCATGTGCTGGCAGCATCTTCTCTGCTGACCTTATTGGAAACATTAGTTGATTGTGCTAATGAGGATGGGGTACCCCAAGTCAGGAGAGATTGGTTTGTGTTTGCTGTGCTGTCTGCACTGCCATGGGGTAGGCCGTGAGCTGTATGAGAAAAAAGAATCTCAATTGGAGCATTTGCTAGTCACAATTGAGGTGTTCTTGAATAAGCGTAGCAAGAAACACTGGCCAGCATTGAAAGTGTGGTCAGCAGACTCTCCACATTTGCAAGAGGAATATCTAGATTGTCTCTGGGCTCAAATTAAGAAACTGAGACAAGACAATTGGTCTGAAAAACACATCCCCAGACCATATCTGGCATTTGATTCTATACTGTGTGAGGCTCTGCAACATACACTCCCAGCTATACAGGTATTGTTCAAATTACTTATATTATGCTCTTTTCATTCCATATTTTTTGAAAACCTTATACCTTAAATTCATAATTAAAAAAAAAACTACATCTGTCAACTCAGTATCTTTCTTTTTCTCTCATGATAATCATGATAAAATCAAGTGATTTCAATTCTATTTAATTACCTGGGTGTAGTTAGCAATCAATTGTTACATAATTATTTTCAGCATTCCTATTAGAACTGTAAACATTTATCAATATATATATATTTATTATTCAATGACAAGATTATGGGCTATAAAGCTTAAAATCTTGTGTTTTCTTTATTGTGATACCCTTATGATCCATTAAAAGACTATAGTGGATAGACAATAGAAAATCTCTTGTTTTTTAGGTACAGTATCT
Organism: Leucinodes orbonalis; assembly: GCA_019425675.1. Taxonomy (NCBI): domain Eukaryota; kingdom Metazoa; phylum Arthropoda; class Insecta; order Lepidoptera; family Crambidae; genus Leucinodes; species Leucinodes orbonalis. Next base: position 142,370 of record PQWD01000431.1, read on the forward strand.
CCAGCCATCTTTGATCATTTACAAACTAACTTGCTGCTAACCAAATTATTTTTTCCAGCCACCGCCACACAATGACGGAGACACATACCCAATGCCACGTGTAATATTCCGCATGTTTGATTACACTGATTGCCCTGATGGCCCGGTGTTGCCAGGAGCACATTCCATAGAGCGATTCCTAATTGAGGAGCACCTCCACAATATTATAGAAGCATACCATTTGGAGCGCAAAGAGTGTGCAGCACAATTGCTCTCTTTTCCGTACAAATCTAAAATTCCTCTAGAATATTGTATTGTTGAGGTCATATTTGCGGAACTATTTAATTTACCACGGCCCAGGTATTTGGAAATATGTTACGGGTCAATACTGATTGAACTGTGTAAGCTCCAACCCTCGACTATGCCACAAGTACTGGCACAGGCTACAGAGATACTGTTTATGAGAATTGATACAATGAATGTTGCTTGTTTTGACAGGTAAATAATGTTTTATTTCAAGTAATCGAAAACAAGAAAATTCATCAGCATGTTAATATTTGTAATGTGCACTTATTACATTTATTTAGAGAGGTTCGATTGAAAGGGAATCTTATTAAGAATAAACTTATTTTTTTATTACCAAATCGTTTCTAAAGTTATCAATATACAATCTACCTTTTAATTAATACACCCTTTTGACTTGAAGCCCTTGTATTGTACTAATAGATAGTTTAGAAATAATTCATCACAAAACTATATTTCTACTTTCTAAGCACATGTTTTGTGGGAAGGCGGTCCCAGCAGTGGGATGTTATGGGATGATGATGAAACTATATTTTTGCCAAATATTATAATTCCTCTGTACAGTGTAATTAAAGATTTCGTAATATGGATATTTGTTTGTAAATTGCAGATTTGTCACATGGTTCTCATATCATTTGAGCAACTTCCAATACCGGTGGTCATGGGAGGACTGGGAGGGCTGCCTGCAGCTGGAGCTGGAGCATCCCAAACCACGCTTTATTAGAGAAGTGCTCGGAAAATGTCTTAGGTATGTAAGAAATATGTATTTAATGTTGTTTGACAGTAAAGATTGTTTAGTTTTATCATCAGCTCATTTAACGTCCCCACTGAGGAAAGAGCATACCGTAAAGGGTGTAATGGCCTTAGTCGTCCACGCGGTCCCGTAAGGTTTGGCCGACTTCACGCACAACATTTGATCTCTATGTACGCGTTCGCAGGTTTCCTCACAATGTTTTCTTTCAACAAGAGTGTTGGATAATGTTCATATAATTCATATAGTTCGAAAATTCGAAAACACCTTGGTTACGTGGTGGGATTTGAACCTGCACCCTCCAGATCGGAAGGCAACAGTACACACCATTGAGCCACCGACCTTTTAGTTTATTGAAGTAATATTTTATTATTTTTACAAATGACTGGCTAGTAAGCCAATAAATCTTTAAATTATGCGTGTAACTTTCTTATAGTAAATTACAGTGTCATTTATTCATGTTATCTCTTGGTTATCTGTTGTGATTCATAAAATAGCAAATATTTTAATATTATAATGTCAATAATTGTATTTGGCTTTTTTTTGCTTCAAGGTTGTCGTATCACCAGAGAATCAAAGATATAACACCTGAAACATTTGCAGCATTTGTACCACTAAAGCCAGAGCCCATTTACAAGTATTCCATGGAGGGGGCAGGTAAGCCAAAATCACAATATTATTTCGTTCTTTATTTTATTTTATAAAAATACGTTATATCACCTTAGCCTACACTTAACTAGATAATGAAATATGTACATTTCGGTAACATTTTACCAGATGTTTTGTGCAAATTTAATTTAAGCTTCTCAATTGTAGATAAATGCTTTAAAATTGTATGCAATGAAGAACTTTTCAATCTACAAAGTTTTAAACACTTCATGTGAGATCGACGACAGGTATAACAGGTTTAAAGCTGTACATCTGAGTATTATTAAAGTAAATGAAGAGTTCAGTCTATTCCATGGCCATTAGTTCTAGTAAGCTGTAGTTGCGTTCGCGATAATCTTCGTAGTCTTTTTCCTCATCGTCGGCTTCCCTTGCTTGTTCGTTGACGTCTTCGTTGTTGAACGGCGATGCATCTTCGTCCTCGTCCGATGTTGATACAGCTTCCTCGTCCTCATATTCTACGTCGTCCTTATCATCGGAATGCCCGTGGTGTTTTACATCCAAATTGCCCAAAAACTCCTCAAAGTCCTCGTCTATTTTCAAATATTTCTCGTGGTTTTCGCTCTCTTCCTCGTCAAGTTCGTGCCGAGATGCTTTAGTTGTTTGTTCTGTTGACTCGTCGTACGTGAAACTTCCTAATAATTCGTCCAAAAGATCTATGCCTGTTGATGTTTTATCAGTTGAAGGGCTGGAGGTTGTTGTCGTTGGTTCTTCTTCTTCTTCTTCCTCGTGTGCTAATGAAGTCGTCGGAACTAAATGCTGATGTTTCTTCTTTTTACATCTTGTTTTGTTTTTAGGTGGTGCCAGTGACGTGGTAACAGTTTGTTCGGTTACTATTGATTCCTCTTCGATGATTTCATTTGTTCTCTCATTAGGCGTGGTTGAGGTCACCCCAAAAATAAATTCTGAATGATCTTCGGAGTTCTGTTCATCCTTGTAATTAAATGTGACGGGAATTTCGCTATTGTCATAGTTTCATATCGATTGTATGTGAAGGCCAAAGCGGATTCTTTTTGATATTGCTCCTGATTTTCCACAACATTTTGACTCTGCGTCGGTGTCGTTTCGGGTGATGCGTAACTTTCGGTTGTACTTCTACTCGTAGGTTCGTATACACTAGAATATTTGTCCTTATGTGAGTCATCTTCTCTCGTGACGTATTTGTTATTGGATGGTGTAGCATATCCGTGGAAGTTAGACCCTTTCCGCCTTGGAGGATGTTTCCCAGCAACTGGTACTGTAACTTTTTTGTCTGTTGTGTTCTGTACGCTCCAACGATCGTGTTTTACAGATGTACCTTTTTGCATTAAAGTTGAAATTCGGAATCTATTTTTACTTTTAGGCTGAGTGGGCTTAACTGTGGTTTCCGTTTTAGTAGTAGTAGGTTCCTCTGGTGTAGTATATTTGGTAGTAGGTACTGGCGTCGTTGTTGTAGTTGTCGGTACATTTGTTGTAGTTGAAGGCGTTTCTGTAGAACTGATAGATGTAGTTGCATTCTTGGGTTTCCATGATTTTGGTGCGTTAGTAGCTGCAGAACTGGCCTGAGGTGTCAGATCACTTGGTTTTTTGAGTGTGGACTTTTCGGGTGCTATTGTAGTTGAAGTTGTCGTGATTCGTTTGTGTTTTTTCACTTTTTCTGGTTTCACGAATTTGGGTGGGGGCCGCGTACGTTTCTTTGGTGCCGGTGTCGTGGTTGTCGTCGTAGTTGTGGTCGTTGTCGTAGTGGTCGTGGTGAGTTCTTCGTAGGCTTCTGTGGTAGTCGTAGTAGCTTTATGTTTTTTCGAAGAGCCCGTTTCTGTTGTGCTCTCAGATCGACTCGGATGCATGGGCGTAGTTTTGGAGAAAGCTCCTAAAATGTCCGCCCACTGAAGATCGTCATCTCCTGATTCGTTATTGACGGTGATTATATCGGGAGCACTTGTTGTGGTTCGTTGAGATTTTATATTCTCATGCTTTTTAGGTGGTTTCTTTCCGGGTTGTTTTCTATGATTTTTATTTGACTGTATCGAGCTTTGTGTGACTTCTATATCCTCCGAGGAGTCTGATTCGGTACGGTTTAATGTTGTCAATATTGGTCTAAACGCTGAATCAACTTCGCTGTCTTGGTTAGTAAACTGGCCATCAATGAATTGAGGACTCGGACGGAAATCTATGGGCTTTTTCAACGGTTTCGCATTATGATGCATGTATTTCAATGGTGGCATGGGTTTGAAAGGCTTCTTGTCCATCGTGACGAACACTCCAGGAGGGGCGTTGTATATTGGCGGTCTCACGTGTTCAGAGAAATAGCTAACTTTGACAGACGATGGTCGGGGTTTGGTGTACGGTTTATAAACGGTCGTCGGACGCATAGTCGGTATTTCAGATATCTTAGTTGTCTCCTCAACGCTCGTCGAATTATTATTTATATGTCTCCGGGGATTCGGTACTAATAGTTGCGTTTAGTTGAGGCATCAGCGGTGTAGGCAAAACCGCTGGTCGTGTAGTTTTCACTATGTTACTCGGTGATATGTATCTCGTGTCTGGAGGCTGTTGCTGGGCGAAGGGATGTTTGACTACATCTACGTCTATGTAATGTTGATGGACGTGGCCCAGTGGAGGCGGGGGTGGCAGTGGAGGCCTGTATTTATACATGTGAGGCTTATACGGGTATGGCATAAGTCTCTTTTGTTGATGTTGGTCGCTTGGAAGTCCTACGTATCCCACTTTAGAATATTGCGGGTACATCGGTGGTGCGTACGGGTTGGGCTTATATCTGGGCGGAGGCTCTGCATGTGTGTCGTCGTCTGAGAAGAATGAGGAAAATAGTCTGTCTAATCCTTGGTTGTAGTAGCGTCCCTGATAGTTTTGTTTGGGTGTTATGTTCTTGTGGACCCAGAGCGCCCTTTGCGGCCGAGCGACCGGTGGACGCGCCGGCTGGTACACGGGATGCTCTTGCGGTGTCCCCACTACTGTGTCTGGAGCATTTTCACGCACAGTGAAAGTTCTGACAGGATTCTCATAGGGTCTCTTGTATTTCCTCGGCGTTTGGGAGTTCACCGAGAATGTCAACTCGTAGTGGTATCTCCCGGGGGAAGTTTCAACGTCTCTTTGGCGCACACGCTTCACTGACCAGAAGGCCTTGACGCCCTCCATGCACTTATCATCGCTGCAGTCTTCTCTCGACCGTTCGTCTTCGGTAAAGCGGAAGCCTCCGCTCTCCTCCATCAGCCTCCCCTTCGCCATGATGGTGACGTCGCCGACCGTTGCATGTTCCTCTTCTTGGATTCTGTCGAAGGGTGCCTTTTTGATTTTCTCCCATAGATCGTGGTCGTCGATTTCCTTGGAGGCGTATTGTTCGGGTTTGGTTTGCGGGGAAACGACGACGCCTTTAGCAATGAGTTGGTCTATTTTGTCCCGGACCAGTGTGAGGTAGACGCTGTGCCTTAGGGCGTCCTCCCAGTAGTGGGCGGGCAGGGCGGCGACGGCGGGCCTTTCCGTCTGGATGGCTTCTTGTAGGGTGCCGACGCGGGCCTCCCGCTCGTGGTACCATTCCTCTAATGGTATTGGTATCGGTCTGAAGTCGTCGTCTGCTCGGCTTCCACTATGTATCTGGAAATGTGAAAAAAATACACTTTATGTTTTATACATCATCAAGTTTAAAAGTCCAACTTCAGGGCACAAGCATTCCCGAATGCAAAGTCATGGACGATTAGGCCGCTACCAATCACGTGGGGTCAAGACGGATTGGAGGATGTCAGGTAATGAAAACCATCTTAAGACTGTAGCCTCGGCAGCACGGAATTATCTTTCTTTTCACACAATCTAGTTATTCAGCCTATAATGCCCTAATCAAAGTAAAAATAGCATAAAAGGGAATTGTACTGTGCGATCTTCTCGTAGGATTCAAACCCTTGGATCACGTAACTATCTTAACTCAAGGTTCACATCGCTAAACCAAAGGCAATGTGATAAGTTAAGCGCATATTTTACATACTGAAAAAACCGTTGAATGTTTGTATATGCGTTTGAAAGTAAAATGTATTGACGGGAAAGTGGCGACCGGATAGCGTGCGCGCGCTCGCGTGCCTACCCCTCGGTGATTAGAGTTTCCAATCGACAATTCCAATATAATTTGTGATTTTTGTATTATTTTTTTAAATTTCTTCCTATCGCCATTAGATGCTTTGTTTAAACCATAAATAGGTATACAAAAACATTAAGACAGCGCCATCTAGTTCCAAACAAAGCGTCCGCGCTCCGCTAATTATAATATCCGCTTATAGGATCGTTATTATAATAATAAAATAAATAACTGCTGACATACACACAGCGCCATCTAGCCCCAAACTAAGCATTAGCCTGTAATATGGGTTCTAAACAACTGATACACATACTTGCAAACTTTTTTGTAAATACATACTTATTATACATAGAAACACCCAGACATCTTCATGCAGTAAAATGTGTGTGCTGCCTGAGGATCGTACCCGATGTAGTACCTGACGTCTAAACCATTACACCAAATGAGTCGTCAAATTCAATCATGTCTCATTATTGAAATGTTTGTACTCATTCATTCGGTTTTTTGTTAGAGTTTAATTAACAATATTAGACTATTCATTTTACTATAGAATTACGATTTTTCTTGTCCCAACCAAATAGGTCCAGCCGTTTTAGAGATTATCCGGAACTAACAGACAGACAGCCAAAAAAAATAGTTTTGGTGTGTGAAGTGTGTGTTTTTTTATCATATGCATGAAGAAAAAATGGCTATTTTAATATTACAAACAGACACTCCAATTTTATTTATATGTATAGATTAAGATATTTATATGCAGGTAAATGATGTAGGAAACTATTAATTTCAATTGTCTTAAGCATATTTTTTCCGTTTTTCTTCCAAAATCAATGTTCGGGGTTAGCGTGGTTTTAGTTAGAGGACGGCAGAACGGATATATTTAGATACTTTCTTAGTAAATACATACAAAGTTCACATAGAAACACCCAAATATTGTAAAGGCGGTGTATTTCGCAACTATTCAAATGAGCCCGCACAATAGACAAATCCGCCGTCATAAACATTAATTGAGTGCAAAATAGCGCATAATGCATTGTGCAACTATCCCACGTTGACTGCGGACCTCTAATAGATGAAGGTTATCGTGTAATCTAATTTAACATTTTGGCATAATAGTTTTGCTACCACAGATTTCCCAATACAGGAGATGGGGCAAGCCGCGTTTTTAAGCGTGACAAATGTAAGCTCAACGAGCATACACTGGCTGCCAGTTTACGCTCTGTGTAAGTCGCGTCCAGACGCACGCATTTTAGAAGAAAATACCGTTTATTTTCCAAAATGCCGTCCTGTGCAATAGTAACATGCCATCATCGCAGTGATTTAGTAAATTTAGCAAATAATGGAATAACTTTTCACAGGTAAGAACCGAAAACTTTGATTTATATAATTAAAAAAGGATATTTAAACGAATCGTCCGTTTTTTATTCATGAAAACATATCACTGTAAATTCTTTGTAACGATCTCGGTAGTTATATTACAATGCGGCTGTGCTAACTGTTCGTCGGTTCGCAATTCATAATATGCGCGCAATGGTTAGCGAACATTACTCGTGTTCCACTAGAACCATTATTCGGTAGTACGGCCCCTGACCGCGTCCGTTGGTACAAACGCCTAGTGAGAACCATTTTATCGACCCACCTATCGATATATTCGTATGCAGTCTTGTATGGAAGCGGAAGGTTTTTGTTTATTATTTTACGTTTTTTTTTTTATATCCTCGATTCTACTAACAGTATTTAGAAATATTTTGAGGCTAGTGAACAAAGTTGATAAGAATCACGACGGCTATTGGCTTTTTATCAATGGTGACTGTGAACACGCCACGGCCATTTTTAATTTGTGAATGTGGTTGTAAGGATTTTATAAAATAATGAACAAATAGTGATTTATTTTATAACTTTTTAACATTTATCATATATATTATGTCTGCCCTTTTCTGAAGCTATTTATAGTAATAGTATCTAATATTTAAGGTTCCCAGAAGATCAGCGTTGTAAGTTTTACGTTTATTATAACATGGAATAAGTAACCCTTTACAAGACAAATATTTATGTTAATTTTCATATCTACTCGTACATACTCGTATCTGCCTTGGGTGTTGCTATTTAAAAAAATATATGTTTTCTTCTAAACATTATCTCTTGAAATGTAATTAAAATTTACTTTCGCTGTATTGATTTTTAGCGATGATATGATTGCATACGTCGATCGATAATTATAGTTCTAATAAAATGAATAAAGCTACGCGGCTTAATAATATTGTTTAATAATATTATTAAAGTTCCTCAACATTATTAATACACCAATAATATATTTCATTTAAAATTAACATTTATTTCACGTAACCCAAAATTAACAGTAGGATTTTTATTTTGAATCTTCGTGCAGGTAATAGAAAAAGTATCGACATCTATCGATATAACGCTTCCCCGCATGGATCACCGCGTTCAAGGTGTCCGTGATTGGGTAAACATTGACCAATGACAAGTAATATTATTAAGTGTAAGTATTTTGAATGTGTGTGTGTAAGTTGAAATTGCGACATTGGGTCTTCTTATAAACTTAGCGACTCGTCCGGTCTAATTGTTATTCCGATGTCTGTGTTTGCTACATATAATCTAAAATAACTTTGTACTATGTCGATAAAAGTTAGCTACTTTCTATTGGGATAACCTTGAAAGTTTAGTAACCAACATCGCCCCATTGTCGAAATCGAATCTTTTGTTTTATTATTCGATACGATTCAAGGAGTTATTTATCACCAGATATCAGATATGATCTAGACCCATATAGTCATCCGCCGTGGCGACGACGTTATGCGTTTGGCCGTAATGTGGACTATTATTATGTGAAAACATTCATTTTCTATGGCGAGGCTAAGTTCTTATGTAAATATTTGTTTTTATATACAGAAGAGCGTCGATCATCCGAACCTCGCTTAACCGAACGACCGATTATCGGAACCTGGGGAAAGTCAACCAGACAGCGAATTTTGCAGCCCTTATCGATACTAATATTATAAAGCTGATTTGTTTGTTTGGACGCGCTAATCTCAGATACTTCTGGTCCGATTTGGAAAATTCTTAAAGTGATACATAGCTTGTTTAGCGAGAAAGGCTATAGGCTATATATCATTACGCTACGAGCTCACGCTACGAGCAATAGAAGCGGAACAGCAATGAAGAATGATTCAAAATCGGGGAATTTTTTTTCATACTTGGAGCTTCCGCTGCGTACACTGCGTAAACGGTTAAAGTTTCGCAAAAGTCCTGTATTAGAGTATTGTTCCCCTTTTAAAGGTCTACAAAAAAGTCCGCGACAGCATGCATATATCTCTATCATCTATCTTTAAAGGTATCTCCCTATAACATCTTTTTTGCTAATTTTTTTTTCTAGAATTATGCATTATTTGCGAAGGTGTTTCCATAAATATGATAATAATCCGTATCCAAATAAATACTTTATTTATCACAAGTATTTCATTTTAAACAAAAGTGCCATTTACATCGTTCAACTTAAATTAATATTAACTCACCTATATAAACGAAGTAGCGGGTTAAAGTGAGCGTTAGGCCAGAGTAACTACCTATTCCACGCGGTCGAAGTCGCGCGCAAAAGCTAGTGACTAATAAGGGTGACCCCACCACTGGCATTACATCAACTACAAGTTCAGATAATGAAGTTGAAAACGTAGTTCAAGCGTTGTTAAGTTAATGTATTTTGTTATTTCATTTCTGCCTGTACGAATCCAGAACAAACGTAGATACAAAACAGGCTCTGTGGCGATTTAAATACGTGACATTTACGCAGACGACAAACCGGCAAAAAGTGAGTCTTGAAACGATATTGACACAATGGGTGAAAAGTTTCGTGACAGTGTCAATACAAATAACGAGTCAAGTTAAACTTATCAGTCTTCTTGAGTGATGAGAGCTTTATGTGCCGTGTAGTATCAGCAGATAATGTAGAATACAATTGTCACCACCCTTGCTTTTCCCGCGCGTGCCGTAATATGCGGCTAAACAGTTTTTTTAATTTTATTTATTTAAAAGGTCTACCACCACAAGACGTACAGGTACATACAGTATAATAAATATAGAGAGCAAAAACAATGCAGGTGCATTAACTCATTAAGCAATGACAGAGACTTCGTGGACAAACAGGACTTATAGCTTTAAAAATAAAAATTAACTAAGGACTAAAAAGACGCAGATGGCTCTCAGCTGACGAAATACGAATGTTGCATGCATGAAAAGTTTCACATCATTTCTTTTGGATTTATGAAATACTAAATAAAACAAACTAGTGTTATCTAGTTGTTGGTCGGCGGACATCGCGTTCCTTTTTATACAAACACCAGATGTTTGCCAGTTTCATTTATCCAAATAAATAAAATTACTAAATCAAGTAAAAATAACTTTAAAACCACTTTGACTTTTACAAACATTTGTGTGCATGAACATGTCTGTTTGTAATGGTATGGGTGTTTTCTATGTATAATATGTATGTATTTACAAAAAATATATATAAGTATGTTTATCCGTTGTTATAGCACCCATAATACAGGCTTCACGCTTAACTTGAGGCTAGATGGCGCTGTGTGAATGTCAGTGGATATTTATATTTTATTTATTTAATTATAGAAATAATCTTTGATATCAAATAGGTATTACATAAACTGTATTACGAACTGTACGAATTAATCATTATAATATAATAATTATTTTTCTGATGCCTTATCCTATTGAAATCTTATTGGTCCATCCGTGAAAGTCGTCATTAATTATGATATTAAAAATATAAATCTATATTTAGTTACCGTAATACAGAGCTAACGTCATACGTTAACTATACGTGTGAGATATTGTAATGAATTTCCAAGTAAAGGTTAGATTTACAATACCGCTTCGCATTCGATTGCTCCACATAGCTTGGGAAAATCTCATCCGCGGACAAACAATACTAGAGTAAAGGTCATTGTCTGTCGTTTATTGTGGTTTCAACTTATTTAATATTGATCATTTAATATATTTAAATACAACCTTTATTTGTTTTGATGATAATTATTATTATAATTCGTAATTGTTCGGTGAATTAAGACTTTTTTATGATTCTAGGGATAAAGATGCTTATTTATATATTCTATTATATAAAGCTTTGTACAATCTATGTGTTCTTTCAAACCTATTGCAGCCCATTACTGGACATATGCAACACTTACCTATGCGATATATGTGTAGTTTTGGTAAATTAAATATTATCAATCACTGATATATTTTATATTATTTTATAAAGTTGATAATAAGAAAATACTTCTACTAAGGTTGTACTACTAATAAGGTTGGCAACATTTCCGCGTCAATTATATTTTGAATGTTTGTGGGTACCTAGCTAGTTTGGGAAGTTTCATAATTTTGTTATAATACCATATCACATTAAAGTTATATTAGTTTAAAAAAATATATATATTTATTCTCAAGGGAAATATTTTTATTTTATGTAAAGTTCCTAATACAAATATGGAAAAGCCGGAAATTGTGTTAGTAAAGTAAATTTTATTTCAAATTAATATACATTTAAATTTGATTTTTTACATGCTATATATTCGCTTATATGAAAATGTCATATAAAAATATTTTTGTGCAAAGTGAATAGTTTACTGAAAAATATTAATGGATCATAAGAAACCGTCGAAATAACTAATTACTTTTCACATAACTTCACTTTCACAGTTTTAGATCGACATATATTATTTTAAATTAACAACTGATATCTTTGATTAAAAAAAAACACCGAAATCAACCTCCCGCATACTTCGTAAATCACATCTCAATTTGAAATTAGAAAACAAACGCTTTCAGCATCAGCACATTCGCGGAACGTTCAGAATGTTTAGAACTCCGTATTTAACTATCAACTCTAATACAATAGTGGTAAGGTTGAATCCGTCTTACTTACAATGATCGCGAAGAAAACGCATAATATGTGCGCGGATCGCATCTTGTCACATATGAACAGAGACGGGGACGTGCGGCGCGAGGGCCGTCGGTGACGCGGACTGCGCTAACGCATCCACACACCGAACCACCCCACTATGCGTCCGCGGAAAATCAAACCAGATGTAATTCACCAATACACATATGCCAAAGTCAATGTCTCAGTACTGTTGTCGTGTAGGTAAACATTGTTTTTTTTTATTAATGTACCTGTACATTAATAAATTATATGATTTTGGAAAAAGAAGTAGAAAGCCAATCTGATGGGGGAAACTTTCGCTTATGGTTGCTTTTGTGATCCGTATAGATAACAGTGTGGTTGCTTGCTAATTTATGAACTAAATATGTTAAAGCACAACAAGCATGACGGTGCAAGCCATGTGTCGCCAGTGCCTGTGGCCCATTTGGTGTAATGGTTGAAACGTCAGCTCTTTAGGGTTCCGGGTTTGATTCCCGGGCAGTACAAACGTTTGTGTGCATGAACATGTCTATTTGTATTGGTCTGGGTATTTTCTATGTATAATATGTGTGCATTTAAAAAAATGTACATTCGTTGTTTAGTACCCATATTACAGACTAAATGCTTAGTTCTGGTCTAGATGGCGCTGTGTATAGGTAGGTCAGTGGATATTAATTAATTTATGCATGTTTATGCATACAAATCGTACTATTGTGTAGGAGCTGATATTTCAACCATTACCAACGTCAAATCAGCCATTTAAGTTTATACATCATCAGAGAAGCTATCGGATGCTCAATAAAAGTTATTGGTTATTATTTTATAAAATGCAATCTTACTAATCTGTAGAAAAGTGCTTCCTTAGTTAAGTACGGTGATTTATTGGCAATAATAACCAGATACATGAAAGTTAAGTACCTAGTTTGATTCCGCAAATACGGCGTTGTGTAATTGTACATATTCATTAATTATTGTTTTGCTACGTGTCTTATACGCATTTTGCGTGTACACGTTACGTAATTTACGGTTAATTGTTTCCCTGTGATTTATGCACGAATATGGAGTGTCAATAAACTTGTGTAATAGTTGAGGATACGTTTCTCGACAGTCTGAAAACCAGGACTTAGTTGTCTGAAAGCCTGGTCTAAACCTGTAGACTTTGTTTTAAATGAATTAATTTGAAAACGGCCTTGTACTTATCCGGAATGACTTACACTTGATCTTAAAAATAATATTAAAATTTCAGTATATAACTATACCTAAACATTAATTTACATTTGTGGCTTACGACCATACCTTTGTTAAAATGTTTTCCAATATTTTGTATACATTTTTGCAAAATAACATTCAAACAATACTAAAAAAATACCTCTTGTTAAAAATAAGCTATAATTGATATACCTGTTTTAATAAAATGGTCATTACTACAAAGAATGTGCTAGGCTTTCATCAGTCATCATCATCATCAGCTCATTAAACGTCCCCACCGAGGGGCACGAGCCTACCCGTATAGGGTGATTAGGCCTTAGTCGTCCACGCGGGCCCAGTGCGGATTGGACGACTTCACACACAACCTTCGAATCTCTTCGCAGGCGTGCATGAATCAGTGATTGAATAGAATTTAGATAATTCAAAAGTCAAAAACATAAACTTTTAGTTTTGATATAAAACATATTAATGTTTTTTTTCCAGTTATACAGTAATTTTGCATGTCACCAACAACCCATAACGTCCCACTGCAGTAAACAGATCTTCCCACACAGTAAAATGATTAATATATGTACTAGAGATTGATAGGGCGTACTATGAATAACGTCTTGCGTATCGCAAATGGATTGCTCAAAGCCCGCTGGGAAATGCCGCAACCTGCATCCGCGCAGTAATGAGAATGCAATCTTGATCAGATTCGTCCCGATATAGCGCCGCGAAAAAATGCATTAACAGGAGGCTGCCAGTCAACCATGGATGAGATGTTGTGTAGTGTACGACAGTGCGAGGTAATGGAAATGCAAACTCAAGTCATTTATTCAATAAGTCTTTACGAGGCACTTTAGAATCTTCAAATTACTTAATTATAAATTTTAATACTAGTTTGATCTACCACCACCTTTTTACATCTTTAATAAATGGACTTTGCCTCAGAGAGGCATGTCAGTACTAAGAATATGTTAAAAATAAAATTTACGTTGTGTTTGCGCAAAGTGAGACTACCGGGTCTCAAAACCTTCTCACCCTGCCTATATTTCGTCTTACCTCGCTTTTTCGTAGGATGGCAACTTGTTCTTCCTTCGTAGTTTCAATTGACCATCTAAGAGGCATCACTTAAAATTGGCTGAAGCATTTGCTCATTTGGCCACCTATGAATAAAAAAAATGTGGTGCGATTCAAGTGTTCTCGAAGAAGTCCACCAGTTCAGTCATTTTGTTCACTCTAATTCAAAATAGGAGCGTATACGGATTTAAAAGCCTGACCATTCAATTCTATAGGTTCCAACACTACTACACGGCCGGCAGTGTCATTTGCCATCGTGTCAGATGTTTGCTCATTTTTCCTCTATAGCATAAAAATATGCATATGTAATATTTTTAAAGGACGACCTTTAGTTAACAAAAGGAAAGAAAATTCATGGCGATTGTTTTCTTACCGGCTTTTAACGGATAGGGAAAGGATTAACCGTATAAGCTCAAAATCTAGAGATCAAAACATTCGAAGATTATACAGTTTATTGGTTCAATGATTCTAGTAAACCAATCAATTGGCGCTGTTATTCGATTAGCCTTAAAAACAGCAATCGCATCAAAGAAATGTGAGTTGATGAATAATGAATGCGATTGTATTGCTTCCTACATAGGTTTTAAACCTTTCATGAAGTTTTGTATCGTAGTGAAATATTAGAGAAGATAAAAATTTAGTAAACGAACGACTATTAGATTCCTCCATAATTGTCTCTCGCATACTGTTACACTAGCCTGCCAACTTTGTGCCTATATTTAGTATGAAACAAAATTAAACAACGTGACTATAATTATCATTAACAGTGTGCACACTGCAACTGAAAAGTGTTATTGTGTGTAGGGTTGCCACTTGTCCATTTTATAGCTTAACCCATTGAACGCCGGGAATCCAGACACAATGGAGAATGTATTGTCTGGCGCCTTAAGGCGTCATTGTCGGTCAAAGGGTTAAGAATATACCTACTGCTTTTAAG